>LR549729.1:28089-75937 GCA_900536415.3 Caenorhabditis sp. 38 MB-2015
AGAGAGAGAGAGAGAGAGAGAGAGAGAGAGAGAGAGAGAGAGAGAGAGAGAGAGAGAGAGAGAGAGAGAGAGAGAGAGAGAGTATATTTTTTCTATTTTGTCCGATAGAACTCTATTTCATTTTCGCGATTTGAATAGATAAACAAAAAATTATTATGATCGAGAGGTCAAATATCGAGAAAAATTCTAGGTTTTTACTTCATCTATACGTTTATTCTGGCAATTGTTCGCAAATTGTTTGTTTCAGTGATAATGTATTTTGTTTTTGACATTGTTAACAAATTATAATCTTTCTTCTTCTCTATATTAATAATTATGATTACTTTTCAAGTTAAAAACCGTGAATTTTTTTCAGATGGGCCAGAATTGAACCTCCGATGACGAGGAAACGATACATTGAACATAAACTTCAGAATCAATGCTATCGCGCGACTGCACACACCCGTGCACAACAAAATGTAGGACAAGCTTGCCCATATTTCCTCAATGATGGTGGACGACATATTTCAAGTAAGATACGATTTAATAACAATTACGATTGTTAATTTTTTTCAGCTTAAACTGGACAACAATATATCTAATGCAGATGCTTGTGTGTGACGAAGTGGATGAATTGTCGTGTAACTAAATGGCGATTTCCCAACCATTGTCAAAAGTGAGAATGCATAATAATCCTTTGTTACAAAAAATTCTTTTCAGGATACGGATAACTGGTTCATCAAAATGTACAGCATGAGAACAATTGTGGGTGTGATTATTGGAGCACCCTGCTTGGTGTAGGCTTCAAATAACGACTTGTATTTGATTTGGTTGGCCTCTACAAGGTTGCGTCGAACTACTTCAAACTCACCGAATGGTCAATCACAAGAAAGAGCTATTCGATGTTTGTCAATTTCACAATAGGAATGGGGATGAACATTAACTTTTCAGAAAACGGTCTTTGAAGAAAAAGGCCGTTTTTGCCTGCATCGCCAAAGAGGTTTTGTCTTTTTCTCAAGCGACCGGAACCTGCTCAAAAGATTGGCAAAATGGTTCAAAACAAAAGAACCAATAAACAATACTCAAAATCTATTATTTTTTGAGAAATATTTTGTAAGTAGATAAATAAATGTATTGTAGGTGTGTTCCTTCTCGCATTTTCATGTTCTTTGTAAATTGTCTTGTTCCATAATATTTTAAAACATTGTATTGTGTATATTTTGCCCTACTCACATTGCCTTCATAGAATGAACTTTTCATTTTTTCTAATATTTGGATAAAATTAAATGAATAAATTTGACTTTTCACGTGGCAATAATTACCGTGTTTGATGGGAAACATGAAAAGGTACCAAAATAAAACATTTAAAAAAAAGGACGTTTTGAAGAAAAATGATCACAGCTTTAGAGTATTTTTTTTTAATTTCGGACTAGTAATTCGTAATAAAAATGATCTGAGTTGAACTATTAAGTTTTTTATTCATTAAAAAAATATACTGACATTTATAAACTTTTTTTTTTTTCAAAACCTTTTTCAAAACCCCCGTTTGTCTTTTTTTGTCCAAATACAAACAGGTGTTGATATTCATGTAAAATAGTTTGCCATTTTTCGAAAAACACCGACAGATGTGTGGTTCTGGAAAACAACCAGCAACGAATGGTGCAGATGTTGAATTGTAATGTTACTACCGAAATTCTCGTGATATATTTTTTTGTATTTTTTTAAATCAACATAACTCGAGCTGTTTCCTTGTCCATTCAAAAGCAAAACGTATACGTAAAGACCACCCATGGCGTTAAGTTTAGAGCATCATTCAGTTAGTATGAGAAATAAGAAAATGTTTCATTTGTTCAAATTTCACAGTGGTTGAAAAACC
The DNA here is from genome assembly GCA_900536415.3 of Caenorhabditis sp. 38 MB-2015. NCBI lineage: Eukaryota > Metazoa > Nematoda > Chromadorea > Rhabditida > Rhabditidae > Caenorhabditis > Caenorhabditis quiockensis. Next base: position 29,945 of record LR549729.1, read on the forward strand.
ACAAATTCTCATCTTTAGTGTCCCAATAGCAGGTAATTCGAATTTTAGGACCACCCACGACGTTTAGCTTCATCATTTGCTAAATTTTTCGCCCGTACCTCAACAGAATAATTTGGATGATATGAAAAAAAGAAATGTTTCTAAATTTTAAAGTAAAAAACCTCAAAATCTAATTTTTAGTTCCCCAAAAGGAAGAAATTTGTATTTAAAGACCACCCACGACGTTTAGCTTAAACCATTGAAAACATTTTGCCCGCACCACTACAGTATCATTTCGATGATATGAGAAAGAAGATAATGTTTTCACGTTTTCAAACTTCAAAGTAGTTCAAAAACCCGAAAATTTCTTCTGTGGGTTCCCAATAGCAGGAAACATACATTTTTAGACCACCCACGACGATCAACTTCAAATATTTCTCATGCCAATGTTTTTGGCAAGATATTCGTTAACATTTCATTTCAGTAGTTATATCAAATTAATTTTAAGGCCCCTCATTATCGTTTGGTCCAGGTTTCTTGATTTTATGAATCTTTTTTCTTCTTCCCGCAAATCAATGTTCTCACCCATTGGTGCACTCTCTCCCCAATTTCTACATAATTTTTTCTCTGCTTCTCTGGTTTCAGTTAACACGCTTTTCTTTTATATTATTTTGGTGCTTTAGAATTTGTTTTCATTCAGTTCAAAAAAATTATAGAGAAGAAAACAAAACAGCGGCATAACTCTTTCATCTCTGAGTTTCGACTATCTAACATGACGCAATAGCTCCCTTTTTCTATCAAATTTTCTATTCAATTTTTAGTTTACTATAATATTTCTATAATATTTTCAGAGTATTGGTTGATCACCACTGAATTTCAAAATGCATCCAAAAATGCGGAACAAAATGGCTCCCTTCAATGTTCCAATGGCATTAAGCTCACGAATTGACCCACCGGCATATGCTCGTGTTTTTTCGAAGGAATATTTTGACGAAAAAGAAATTATTGAGCGACATGCGTTGTATTCACGGAACCTATCACATCTTCAAATGATGCCCTGCGCAGAAAACCACAAAAATGGTAATTATCAATTGTATCTGGGTTGGGATGGAATGTATCGGATTCGTTGTGATTGTGGCACTCTGGACATGATTGGGTGGGTTATTACATTCAGAAGCGTACTGTATAAAAATATCGATGATTTGTTTGATACATAGAAACAATCTACTGGGCTTGGATGAGATATGTATAAAAATCAAACAGAACTAAAACTTTTATAAAAAATACAAGAGCTTGAAACCAAAAAAAGCTCCAGTTAAAACCAAGTTCGCCCCAAATCTGAGTTTATGAGAGAAGAAAATCAAATAGTATCATACTTAGTGAGGAACTCTAAGTATGTCCTAGTATGAAGGTCTCAGAAGGGTCCCACATTGAAATAAAAGCGATATGATAAATCAAGGGTCACAGATAATCAACGTTCGACTATGACTAACTGTTGTTTGAATTTTCGTTAAACTTAATCTCCACCAAAACTCGGGTTTTACATATTTTCAACCTGAAATAAAAATAAGTAAATAAATAAATTTAGGCTTTTTTGAACGACAAATGTAATATTTCGACTTCCAATCCAAAAAAAAGGATATCAAAATAAAAAATATTTCATTTCGGTATACTTAGAAACAAAATATTTCACAACAAATACCAAAATAAAAATAACTAAACAAAAAATACTCTCTTTCGTTGTTTTTGATATCTGATTTAACCATCGGGTTCAGTTCAATATTCAAAAAAAAATTAGTACAAGAATGAATAAGAAGCTTAATCAAAGTTTGATTGCTTTAAGAAACGAGAAAGTACACAAATTGGGGAGACAGCCAGAAAGTATATCTCTTGAGAAAAACCATCATAGTTTGGTCAGTTCTAAATATTTTGTACCGCTATGCATACTAGGATAAAACTGGTAACCTTGAACCGGATCATTTGAATTCAAATATTTACTTTGAAAAAAAAATCCTACATCATCAAAATTCGCTAAATTTTTGATATCTTTTGATATCAAAAAATTCTCTTCCAGGTCATAATTCAACGTAATCATGAAATAATATTTTCAGGTTGACACCATTCCGACATATGTTTTTCAAAAACACTTCTATCGTTTACGATGTGGACTTCATTCCTCACAAAACTTTGAGAAAGTCCTATGTGTCTCAGAACGACCCCACAATTGTGGCACAAAAATGCGTGCCAGACTATGAAAACGAATTTGAGAGTGGTGAGAAGATTTTATGATATACATAACGAAAATAATAAAACAATTTCTAGCAAAATTTCTGCCGAACAACATCTTCGAAAGTTGTAACAACACCCATGACAACAAATCCGTTTGTTTGGTAGATGTGGAACATCGGAATACGATCATCGTTTGTCAATGTAGAGACAAGTTGGCGAATTTTCAGTAAGTTATTTTTGTTGGGAAAATTAGTACGATTAGATGTGATAGTGGAAGTCTTATCTTAGTAGTCATAATTTTTGACCTAGTTTCAAACCTAATTTTTTTTTTAGATATTTGCCGTTTGGGCACAGCCATTTGGATAGCTCGGACAAGAGATACGTGTACAAGTATTACAAGCCTGAGTACCGAGGGTTCAAGGCAAAACCTGCTGAAGGATGGACTAAATGTTTTTGATCTCTCAATTGTTCTGTTATACACATCTTCCTTTATTTTGTTCTTATCAGTTCAGATCCCATAATCCTGACAGCTTGATGCTTGTCACCTAATTTTTATGTACCTCCTCTTAAGTTTAATTTTTTGTTTCCACGTAAAATATTTTATTCTTACTTGAACATTACACAGTATCTGTAGGTCTTTATTTTGAATTACTCATTTGTCATGTTGTAATTCAATAAAATTATTCCTGAAAAAAATATTTTGTGTTTTACAGGATTGTAGAATCGCTTGAAAAAAAATCAGACCCCCCCCCATAGTGAGTTAAATGAAAAAAAAAGCCAGTTGACAAGGTCCACTTATAGAGAAAGTCAACAAAAAAATTAATCAAGCGTGATACGTGGGTTCAAAAATATATTTTTTTTAAAACTTCATAGATGAAATACTATTCTTAAATTCCAAAAATATGAGAGGTAGGTTAAATTTTTATTTTTTTAACACGAGCGGAACTAATTTTCATCGTCGAACCATTTACCAAATCGTAAAATATTTTTTTTTAATGAAGCTTAGCACAGTGTCCTTAACCCTTTTGCAAAGTTTCGTTAGGCTAAGTGTTCTGGTTTCTTAGATATTCATTTTGGGGGGTTTCATTAGTACTGAACCCCTAATATTGACATTTTAATGCCTAGGGGATGGCTAGGTTAATCAAAGGCGCCCATAATTTTTTTCTGAGCTACCAGTAGTGTCCTTAACCCTTTTGCAAAGTTTCTATAGGCTTGGTTTTCTGGTTTCTTAGATATTCAATTGGAGGGGGTGCGTTTCATTAGTAGTGAACCCCTCATATTGACATTTTTAGGCCTAGGGGGGGGGGAGTTTTATTTCAGAGAACTCCTGTGAAATCTACTTATGATTACAGCAAGAACGAGTCTTATATATTTTCCGAAAATTCCTGGGTTTACTCATTGCCTTCATAGGGCCACTCACCAGGTAAAATCTCTTTTTGTTCCTAATAACTGACTACCAAGCATATATATAGTTTTCAGAACTTTAGTTCACAAAAAATACTCTCTCATCTTCCTATATATTTCCAAAATATCAAACTATTCTGTTTTATTAGCAAAACATTGCACAAAAATTTTCCCCCTCTCAATTCACAAAAAAAACACGCGTGCTCCCATCTATTTTTTTTTACATACATCTCTTTTTTTCGTAGACGGTTACTCATAGTTTTTGGCTGATTATTCTTGCCTCGTCATTCATTTTATTTGTTATGTATATTTTTTGTCTGTAGATGATAGGAAGTTCTTATTTTTGGGTTACCAATAAGTCATCAGATGTTCTTTCACACATTTATTCTCGTTTTTTTCCATTTTTATGTTATGAAACTACGTTTTACCTGATTTTCAGGATTGTTTTTATCTAATTTCATTCAACGAAGAAATTCTTTTATCATTTTTTCCCTAAAATTTATAGATTTTAGACCACCCACGAAGTTTAAGGGTGGAATCTGTGGCATAAGCAAATGTGCATTTTAACATTTTTCACCCATTTTCTGTATAACAATTCTGGTAACCTGAAAGCGGTATTTTTCGTAAACACATGCAGATATGCCGCAGCTTCTTTTCAATAGATGTCGGTAAGCGCGCTCCTTTTATCTTTTCCGGCCTTTTTTCTTTTTTACAGATGTTGCTCAAACCTGTGTTTTTTTCATGTTTCAATCCATTTTTTTCTAGATTTCTAAGTTTTCCTCATTTTTAGAAGCAATTTTTGAAGTAAAATTTGAGCTTTGTCACTCAAAAAACACCCATTTTTATACCCAGAAGTTTTCATATGACTTTCGGAATAGCCCGTCCCTCTGTGTATTAAGAAAAAAAAGTCACAACAAAATTGAAAAATATCAAATTAATCAGCACACTCACTCAACTCATAGGGGAAGATTATAATGAATAGGTGAAGTTTTCGGCGAACCGTCAATTATCACGTATTTTCGTTTTATTTTCGAAAATAGGGTTTTGTTTTTGAATTTTTTGAGAATTCTGGTTTAGTGAAAAAATGTATATATTATTAAAGATATGTCCAGTGAAGTTAGCCATAAATTTCCGTCTGTAGAGAGGAAGTTTTCAATTTTAAAATTTTTTTTGAACACTAAAGGTGTCATCCAGTTCATGCAGATGTTCTTTAACAAATCTGTTCAGGCATTTTTGTTCTCACGGTGTCATTCTTTTCCTAACATGGTTTCCACATTTTTGTTAGGAAACCATGTTTCACTTGACTTTTTGAATGATTTTCATTATTGTTATACCAATTATATTTCTGAAGTTTACGTGATTTTTTCCTACATTTTTACATATCAATTTTCTGACACCTCTCCTTTTTTGTTTAAAACGCCTGGAGAATACACAGCTGTTTGAACTTTATTTTCGAAATTCCTAAAAAATCAAAAAAAAAAGTCGACCTTCTTTTTAAATCAGTTCCATGAAAGAGATATAACTAGTACATATGCTGATGATAATTCTCATTTTATCTATAGACTAGACTATACTTTTGGCAAATTTTCAAGAATTTTTTTACACGCTTTGTTAGGATGGATCAAAGAAAAATTCTAAATCGAATAGAGGATATACATCTTTTGAGAAACGGGCTAAATACAAGTTGTTTTATTGGACGTAGTAATATTTTGCAAATATGTAGAGTGAAATTACATTTTTCAATGTCATCCTGTTTCAAATAAACTTATCACAGTGCTCATTTTCTTGTTTTTCACATAATTATCTACTTCTCCCCTAACATAAATATTATATAATGTTAAGTTTTTTTTAAAGCTAATTATGAATGTCCCTGCCAACTGGCGATTAATGCCATGTACTACAACTGGAAAGATCTATGACGTTTCTCATGCCTTGATTCCATTACCACCTGGCTGGCCACCAATTGCCAACCGGCTTGCCACCAAAACATGTGATGGAACGGATATCGTGATAGCTGAGAGCTCTGAACAAGAGAAGGAGCGGTTCAAAAATATAAGTCTTATGTGTTCAAAGAAGATTCAAAACTCGCCTGGACATGAAGGGCTTGTCTTGATTCCTTGTCCACTCAATCATGATAATTCTTACTATCAGCTTTATGAGACGAATGATAAAGTTATACGAATCAGATGTGATTGCACTGCTCCTCAAAAAATGTCTTCGTAAGTTTTTGTCACACTATTTTTTGAATATCTACAAGAGACAATTTTTTCCAGGAAAACTCCATTCTCATCAATGACGTTTGCCGGAATCATGGAAAACCTGGATCAAATAGATCTTAGACCTCGCAGAGCTATCCTAGAAAATAAAATAGATTCGTACGACCCGACCATCGAAGTCCCAAAATTCTATCCACGTGGCAGCATTGCTGAGCAAGATGTCTGGATAGGTAGGGCTATTACGTTTTCACATATACATAAGTATATTTTCAGCTCCTTTTGTGTCAAACTCAACGTTCAAATTATGTAACAGAGATCACAGCGGACAAGAAGTCTGCTTGATTGAGCAGCGTTATCACCAAACTATTCTGGTCTGCAATTGTCATGATCTTCTCAAGCATATGAGGTTAGAATTTTTTCTACAAACTTTGCAAATTTTTAATACATTTCCAGGCGAGTTAGCTATTCCAAAAGTCTCTTGCAAAAATACGAACAAAGTCACGTTTTCAAGTATATCAGTCCAGAACATCGTGGCTATACAGTCGAACCAGTGGAAGGTTGGGCAATCAAATGCTGATTTTCAGATTTGTATTATTTTTTTTGATCTCCTCTCCTATATACTCCAGAATTATATGTGTATTTTCTCAAGGCAAAAATGTGTTTTCTGCTCAGTCTTCAGTTTTTCTAAAGTTTAGTACTGACGTCTCATTTAATTATACCGAATTAAATATGAGATTTGCACGGTTTTTTCGAATTTTGTTCTGCTTAGTTTCAACCCCCAAAAATTAATATTTTTTTCCTATTTTGAAAATAGTATCATGTTTGTTGTATTTATTCTGATGTCTCTATGTTTTTATTTGTTTTTTCTTGTCTATCGTAGAATTTAAATTTTTTTATTTGGTATATTTTTTCAAATTTGAATAATGAATACAAACTTTTCGTGATTAACTTAGCTGGGTCATTCAAAAAAAAAAGTGACAGTAATACACGTATTTTTGATATTTAATTTTCAAAATACCATTCACAGTTTTTAGAACCCTGTAAACAACTTCATGGTCTCCTTTCAAAAAAAAATCTGGTCTTTGATAAACTTCTATATTTAGAAATCTGTAGGTTGAAAAATAATCGTCAATGAGGCACGAGATCTGACGTTAATTGGAATCTCTGGAGGAACCTCTCCAAAAACCACTCACACTCCGTGATTTTTGATCTCTTTTCTGATTTGTAGCAGGGTTATCTACTTTACTAAAATACCAGACATTTGATGATAATTCTAAAATTGTTTATTGAAAAATATTTTTCTTACTCAGCAGATTGGAGAAATCTCTGGAGAATCGAGAACATAGAAATAATCACAGAGAACAAAGTATTTTTTTGCATAGTTTTTTTCACGAACTTGACATTAATATTTTTTTCGTAGAAACAGGATTGATTTCTGATTTCCCAAAGAGCTCCACCGAATCCGAAAAACCAATAAAATTACGTGATTTTAATGGTTTTTCAATTGTTCTGTCGATTTGGTATCCTCAAAATCAGATCTATGATATATATTTCGAATTTGAAAATATATTAATTGGAAGTGATTTTTCTTCCTCATATCTGACGCACGAATGCATCTAATGACGTTAATTGGATCCCTTGGAGAATCGGGAACATATAAATGCGAAATCTATTTTTTCAACCATCCCTCAATTAATTTGTGAATTTTTCGCTGCAGATTTTCAGCCTCTATGGTCTGAAAAAGAAGCGGTTCCTCAAATAGACCGTTTCAATTGAACCACGAAAAATTGCGCTTTGAACGGATCGAAATTCCTCAAGAAAAACCTGGTTCTATTTTTTTTCCGCTCAACAACAAAAAACCTAATAAGACTACATTCTAATTTTGTTTAAAAAATTTTTGAAATTTAGTCCTGATAACTATTATTTCAATTTTTAAGTCATAATCACTGGTTATAAATATGTATAATAGGTTTCAAATTCTGAAAAAAAATGCTAAAATTAACCATTTTTGAGGTGGAGTTCAGATATTCTTTCAAAAAAACACTTTGAGGTTCTATTTAGATAAACATCCCCATATTCAAATCCAGTTTAACATCTAAATATTCTGTTTTTTTTTTTGATAAGATTTTGGGCTGCTCGAAAAGCTTCTAGCTCTTGGTATATTTACTTCTGGTTACCCTCTCTTCTCAAAAATCCAGTTTCTGATAACAATTCTATATTTAGAACTTTGTAGACAGAAAAATATTTTCCTTACTCAGCATCCTAATTATTGGAGCACCTCTGGAGGATCGAGAACATGACTTTTTGAACCAAATGTTTTTCATTTCTCTTTCCAGTTTCTTTGTTAGAAAATTACAGAGTTTTTTTTGCTCCGCCCCTGACATGTATAAAAAATTTCTCATTCAATCTATCATTAGCTGGCAGAGTGAGGGGACAGCTTTTTGTTTGTGTTATAATTTTTTTCTCAAATTTATTGGTCATTGAAATATTTTTTTATAAACTAACTTTCAGGACTTTTCAAATTTGCGAAAAACGACCCAGAAGATGAGTTCTCCTACAACACCAAAGTCAGCTGGACTTCAAAAAGAGGAGGATTCGAACCCACCAAATGTTGGTCAACAAACCCCAAACAAGGAGGTTTCTTCAAAGTTGCCAGTCATCCAACTAGTACAAGAGGAGGTGCAAGAAAGAGGTTTATCACCATCAGATCTCGACGCACCCAGTTTCACCTTCGAGCCAAAAATTTCATGGCAAGAATTCGCGATGGAATTGTACAATCCAACCACGTCGGAATCATTCAGACGTTATCAAGCGGCAAGATTGAGTGTCGAACCATCGACATCATCATCCTCTTCTTCGTCATCATCGGTCACACCAGATGGCTTGGTTTTCAAGAACAACTGGGGAGAAGGAGAAGAAGCCAAGAAGAAGTAGTGAGTTTTTTATTGGGTGGGAGATAAGAAATAGGATAACTCTGAAATAAGACAAGATAATTGATACATTTTTTCGAAACAGTGCTAACTAGAAATTAGGTCAAAATATTTCCAAAGAGCAGAGTTTCATCGTTTGAATTCTAGTCTTGAAAATGCCTACTCATATCATAGTCACGTTTGGAAAAGATGAATATTTTTCTTACTAACGTGTTCTGTTTTTCTGGGTTTTTATACAATTCATATTTTTTAACATGGCTATCGATAATATGAGTAGGTAGTTTTTGAACAAAAATTAAAAAAATACTAAAACTCGGATATTATCATTGGAAATCTTAGCTTCAATTTTCGACAGGTTTTGTCAATTTTTATTGGTATTGGTTTTTAGCTTCTTGTGTTGCTTCAAAGGGACCGTAATTGAAGCTCATTTTTAATAGTTTATTCTATGATAAAAAATATACTAAACTTACATTTAAGGGAGCTTGTATTTAGAACTAGAGTGAGTTCGATATCTCCTGGATAACTACTAAAAGTTGACCCTTCTCCACTTTCAAGCAGAAGTCTTTGGGCCCTTTGTCAGCATACCCATTTCTGAATAACAAAGTTATTTTTCAGACAACTTCTCCTCAACAACTCCTCTCCACAACTGTCCCCTCCATCGTCCGATCAACAACAACATTATCCCATTCTCCTTTCAGCCCACAAAAATTTTTTTTCTTTAAGTCCAAACCTTTGAATCTCTTTCCTTTTCGTTTTTTATCCACAACTTGTTCAACTTGTTTATGTCACAAGGACTATAGTTTTTGACCCATTCTGAGACCAAAGATTTTGGTAGACTAAACTTTTCCCTACCCTGCAATTTTCTATTCGAAATTTTTAGCAACTTTAGTTTTTTAGACTTTGATTTTTTAATAAAGTTGATTCGGACAAAGACTATACGATTTTTTTCTAGAAGCTGGTAAAAACTACATAGTTATGATGACAGTTCTAAATTTAGAAATGTGGATTGAAAAATAACACGACAGTGACGCACAAGATCTGATGTTAATCGAAATCTCTGGAGGACGGAGAAAATGAATATTAGTAATCAAAACAGGAATTTTTGTTTTTTTCAACTAATACATATCTCCATGTATGAGGGGTGCTCAACTAACTAGGTTGGAGCATCAAAATTGTTGTCTAATATAGGACTGAAAAAAAACTAGATATCATTGCTTCGAGGTTCTTCTGAGTAGGCAGGCTGGTCATTCATCGAAAATTGAATTTTGTTTTCAAATAAAATTCATCAGAATTTTTTTGAGAACGAAATCTGATAATCAATTCTCAAAAAAAAGTATCATAAAAAAATATTCAGAACATTTTCGATAGCAAAAAATTAATAATGTTTGATTTCACAACTGAAAATGGGCCTGCGAGCTTGAGCCGGGATTTCTAGGCCCATTTTGGAAAAAGCCCGATTAGACTCGGCCCGGTTTTGGCCAGGTGAAAACGGGTCAACTCGGAGTGGCTTGGTGTGTGGATCAGTCTGTGAGTAAGCCACCAAAAATGTGAAATTGTATTTGATTAACATATGTTGATATAAATTTTTGATCTTTATCTGATTTTTGTATGGATATGATTCGTGAAACTCTAGAATCTTTTGAAATATATTTCGACCCAAAAAATTTCACCAGATCCGGATTTGGAAAGTTCTGAATTTCATCATTGTTGTGTTCAAAGAACTTGATTCTTGTTGGATCTATTGCTTTCATCAGAAATCAGAGAATCACAATCAGACAATTGTGATTTCCTACAATTTTATATCCACATTTCAGGTCACTCTCAGATCTTTTGAATCAATTTTAGTATGGTATAAGATCACCAGTTTCGTACTCAAAAATTCTGATCTTGATAATTGTTGTGTTCTATGATAAATCAAAAACCAAAGTTTATTTATTGAAAATTATTTTTTCATTCCGAACTCTCTCGAGAACATGATTTTTTGGAACTGATGTTGTTCATTGGTTTAGAGTTTACTTCCTTGTCTGTCTTCTGAATCTTGTCTCTGTCAATTCATAGAATACTACTATTTTAATATCACGCTTCAGATTTGTAGTTCACTCTCCATGGCTCACACCGAAACCCCGCCTCTTTTTCTACCCAAAAGGAACGCCCATAAAAAATATCAGTCTTCGAGCAGAAGGCATAAAAGTAAGCTAGTCATTTTTTGTTCACCCTCATTGTTTGGTCTCTCCCTCCCAGAATTCTGTCTTGTTACAACCCTAAATTTAGAACCTTGGTTTTTGAAAAATATCACTCTTACTCATCAATTAATTACGCACAATAGTGAGGTAGATGGGTTCTTTGGGGATTCTAAAAAATCATTCTTTCAGTCTACTTCATTATTTTTTTTCTTTTCAACCATTCTGTGTACCTGTATCGATTGATTTTATTGCAGAACAAACGGGTATTCATCACTAAATAATGTCGAAAAATGAAGAAAATCCAATGAAGAAGAATCCAGTGGATTCAAAAGCTCTACCAACAATCATGGTACGAGCACCAACACCGGAGTTGCTCTCGAAAGTCATGCTCGAGCTATCGTTGTCACCATCAGAATCTCCAAATCTCCTGTCTGAAGAAGCACCCAAAGATCTGATCAACTCCCCATCTGCACCTCCAAACACGGCTAGAGAATCGACATCATCGTCGTCATCCTCGTCATTCGAAGCACCGGATGACTTGTTGTTCAACAACATGGAAGAGAAGGACGAAGCCAAGAAGAATTAGTGAGTTAAAGTTCAAGACTAAACATCCTACGTCATCGAAAAAGAGAAATTAAAACATTTTCAACAAACAAGTACTGAAAATTATAGGTTGTTTGTTAATCATAGCCCTTTTGATCCCAGTTTTTCTTCAAATTCTTTTCTCAGAATTTTTTGCAAAGGGTGTTGATTTGTGATATATGATATAGGATAATTTTGATAAAACTTTTCAGTAAAAATTCCTTTGGGGGTTCTGCTATACAGAACATGCTCTTTCTTTTAATAAGTGATATCTAAATATTTCATCTTAGAAGAAAGAGCTCCTTCTGTATAGTGATGGATAATTGGGCTCCGCAACGTTTCGACACCGCGACGTTTCGACACCGGAGGACATTTCGACACCGCGACGTTTCGCCACTGGACGTTTCGACACCGCGACATTTCGACACCGAATGATTATTTGGAAAAAATTGTTCTGTATTTTATGCCAAGGGTTTTCGGGTATAACAATCATCATGGTGATACTTATTTTTTACCAAAAAAAAGGCTACACCTGAGTTTCCACCCAATTTTTTCCAAAAAATCATTCGGTGTCGAAGTGTCGCGGTGTCGAAATGTCGCGGTGTCGAAACGTCCGGTGGCGAAACGTCGCGGTGTCGAAATGTCCGGTGGCGAAATGTTGCGGTGTCGAAACGTCGCGGTGTCGAAACGTCGCGGAGCCGATAATTGATATAGTAGTGAATATTTTTAAGAGTGTTATCTACACGTAGTCGAAATCTGATGTCAATCTGACCATTTTGAGCTGAGTTACAGCTAAAATATTAGATAATAACTCACTATAAATATTAATGGGAAATGTTTTTGTTTACCCTTTCGAATTTTTTCTGGAATTTCACTAGTTTTGAAGTCTACATCTTCATCATAAGATATTAAGCTTAAATAAAAAGTATAGGATTACAATTTATAATTTATAGTTACGTATAAACATGCATAGGTCTCATTAGGAATTTCCATGTTTTTTACACTGTTCCCATATATGACGTATATCAGTTTCAATCAATGAATCAACCTGGAATGTTTCAATAAAAAATCTTACTAGAATTTTACCACACACATTTTGAGTCTACAATTTTAACTAGTTTAAGGAATTTTAAAACTTCTGGATATTCTAGCAATTTTTAATATGCCTATTTTTTCAGAAATCGACTCTTCTACCATCTTCAACGGTCCAATTATCTGTCCTCCACAATTCTCATGTTCCACTCGGACTCTCCAAATCTTCTTTTTTTTCAATTATCTTGTTATAACGTCAATTGGACCGGAACAATTTACTATCTACAACGGTTTGATTAGCTATTCTCCACATCTTCAAAAATTTCGAAATTTCTATTTTTATTTCATACCTCTCCATATCTTCTTTTTTTATCGATCTTGCTCTTTTCAATAAATTTAATTACACCAAAGTTTTCCAAGGGCGAGAAATAAATTATAGTCTGTATTCATTTTCAGCCGAATTAATTTAAGAAGTCTTTGATCTTGATGTCATATCATCATTGATCAAAATTACATACAATAAGAAGGGTTACATGTTCGGATATGAAAGAAAATTGAAAAAAAAAATAGGAAAAAATCCATTGGTAATTTAACGAGAGCGACTTTTTTCGAATTCGATGTATTCTCCGTGAAATGATGTTACCAAACGGTTTTTCGAAACTCTTTCGACTTGGTGAATGAATTCCGAAACAATCATATCGCTTCTTTTATATTTACGGATTCTATTGGACACAGACCAAAGTTTAAAATCGATTTTTCCTGGTTCAATCTTCTGCAAAAAATATGAAATGTATTTTTTTGCTCAAAAATGTAGACTACAAGTACCTGTAGAAATTCGATAGCAGTTTTAAGTATTTCGACTTCCATATACTATGAAATACAAGGAGAGATGTGGATGACGTTTGAAATTTGATTGAAGTTTGATAATGGCGATGAGATAATCAGATATTGCATCTTCGTTGAGCCGAAAAGATTTACTGGCCACTTATTGACAACAACACCAAAACTGTTCACCAGATGATCGAAGGTGTCGAGCCATTGCTGATTGATTTGATCGCCTTTGTATGTCGCTTGTTTTACTGATTTACAAAAGACCATCATGTTGGAGAGTTCCATGGAGGGAACTCCGCTTGATTTGATTACCAATTTGCCAACCTCCGCATTTTTGCAGTACATATACAAATCTTCTAGAAGCACTGGTTTCCAATTATCATCTTCATCAGCATAAAGACTTTCGATTGTGAAAGGTACAATCCGTTTAATTGAGATTGATACATTGTTGTTGTCATGATGGATAAGAGCATTGATCTTGGGTCCACGCATTATAATACGGTGATCTTGATAAACAGCTTCCAATGCTTTGCAAGAAAAACGAAAATTTTGAGCATGTCCGTAATCCAACTGTGAATCATGATTCAGAGACTATAGATATTTTGCCACATTGAAAAACTCACCAAGCTAAAAATATCAATAACGGTATCTACGGGCATATCCATGAGTTCTGGCATTGTGACGACTGATCGGAAGAAATATAATGATTTTAACCTTAAGTAGCTTATCCTAATTATAGATTTTCAATAGAACTAAAAACAAAGAAAAACAGTGGTTAGTACACGAATATCATTGGCCTTAACAATCAGATATTATCTAAAACATAAAAATGGAACCTAGGTTTCCAAAAGATGAATAGAAATTTTTTTAATTTGTTCCGTAAAAAACTTGAAAATCCAGGCCGAAAAATTAGAAACGTACATAATCTAGAAGTCATCAAAAAAAAAAAAAAACCTTTATCTGATTACCTAAATTGAGATCCACTATTGAAATACTAATTAATTTAAAAATTCTTATAAAAATCAAAAATTCAGCCGAAAATTTCGAAAATCACCAACCAAAACAAAGAAATCGGAGCAGAAAGAGGAATGACAATTTTCGTTTCCCAGATATTGTATGTTTTTTTCGAGATGATTCATAATCAAGATCAAACCATCAAAACAATTGTGAATAATGTTTGAATTGGCTCGCTGTAACAGAACGTTTCGATTTCGTAATCATGTTTTTCTATCGCTTGGTGTGTTCATGTTTCATTGATTGATTCACAAAACCAAAGGAGAATATAAATGAGGCGCAGATTACAGAAAAAAATCTAAGTTACCTAGATAGCCAACAAAACACCTATAACACTTCAATGTGAAGTGTAATATGAAACTAGGGGTCTAAAAAAAGAGCTATAACTTGTATGTGTTACACCATCTAGATTAGTATTCGAAAATCTAATCATGGCTTACGAGTGGCAAAAACTGAAAAATGCCTAGCATGATAAAAAATTGCTGAAGTTCTTCACTGAAATACGAAGTTGTGACCTGAGAAACCAGAATATGAATCAAAAAATCGTGAAAAGTAGTCAAAAAAAATCGAAAAGTAGCCTAGAACTCATCAAAAAAAAAAAGTAAATCCCTATTTGGTTACCTAAATTGAGAACAACTATCTAAATTTTCCTCTTTACAGTACGAATCAATTCAAAATTCCTATAAAAGTAAAAACTCAGTTAAAAAATTCCGAAATTCACAAACAAAAATAAACTCTCTCTCCCTCTTTCTCTCTTTCTCTCTTTTTCTCTCTATCTCTCCTAGGTCATGTCGGTTGGCAACTTTCCAAAACGGTTGAGTCGATATGTGCCAGCCCATAAAAGGCCGCCAAATATCTTCAATTAGCTCATTTTTGTCTTTTTGCCAGATTTTTGTTATTCATATCTAGTAAATATGGCAATTCCTAACGACGAGAGCTCAGAGGAGGAAGAGGTTAATAACCGCGGAGCCGATGAAGTCGCTGAGCCAGGAGTTCCAATTCCTGCTGAGCTGCCGCCAGTTTTCTTTCCACTTCATCTGGGTTTTCTCGAATTAGATGAAGAGGACGAGATCCTGGATGGTATCGAGCGAGGAGAAGAGCCAAATGATAGTGATATGCCGCCACTCGAAGAACCTCCCCAACCACATGTTCTTGAATTGGAAGAACAAGATGAATCTGTTGAAGAAGTCGAAGCCGTTGGTGATCCGAGAAACGTCCAAGGTCCCCCTGAAGGACACAGCGATGAAGAATAATTAGGCTGAAGTATTGTATTTCTCCTAGATCATTTTATGCACCATTTTCCATAGTTTTTATTCCTTTTTCTTATCGGCCGGTTTTTATACTTTCGGGTTTTTATCTACCTCCTTTTTTATCTTTTACCTGTCCGGTTTTGTGATTTACCCCGTTGTTATTCTTTTTTTTATAATTTTCCGAAATAAATATAATCTGAAGTAGCTGTTGTTTTACTCAAAATTTCAGACTTTTATACAGGAAATTTTCAGAATATTTTACAGGAACTATTCAGATTCTCGCGAGGTACATTGGAGTGTAATCGTTTACCCATTCAACATATAACTTTATGGAATATTCAATTCGACCCAATGTTTGACAAAAAACTCACCAAATATCCGTTGATTTTTCCAACCAACATTCATTCAAAAATAGAAGTTTCATCATAGGAAACTCCACCAAAGACCATTCTAATTTTTCATTAATTTAAGAATGGTTCAATGGTGGGAGTTCTATGATGAACTTCAAATATATTCGTCGTCGTGGAGCCATATCCTCATTAATTTAGCGGATGTTGAATATTTTTTGAGCAAGGTTGTCGTCTGTCGTTCAACCAACGAAATCGTTAATACGCAGCAGATGGGTGAATTGTTTCCTGAAAACCAAAAACACGGGGAATTGGTTCAACATTCAGAGAACAAAAACCCACGGGATTTCATTCTTCAAACGCGAATTCATAGCTCATCAGTCTTGATTTGTTCTTGAAGTTCTATAATTGCCAAGAAGTGTTTTACAAAAAAGACGCCGTTCTCAATGGAGCAGCATTCCCTAGTGCGCAAGCAAACAACTGGCGCGTTTTGTGTGTGGCGTGTTTTTGGTTATGAAATCAATTATTTTATTTTTTTTTTGCAACAATTTTTCGCTTTTTCAGCTCAATCAGCATGCAGATCAAGATTATTCATGCACAATTAGGATAAGAAATGAAGCAAGTTGGTGTGGATGTGATGTAGTGGTTTTGGTAAGTGTTTTTTTTTTAACGTGGGTTGGAAATCAGAAAAATGTGGAATAGTGGATATGAAATTTAGAAAAACTCATCATTTTTGGTTGAATCTGCTAAGAAGAAAAGCAACTCATAGCCAGAACTGGTGCTGAACAGCATGAGTACATGGATAAGTTCTTGGCTACATCATAAATTAACAGAAATTATTAGTATTTTTACGAATATCCCATTTTCCGGAATTTTCCATGTTAATTTCAGCGAAATCGTATTTGATTCTCCTGCATCTGGTTTCTGGGCAACAATTAAACTGAATCTTGCCGTGTTATGTCAGTATTTGCATCATTCTATCGTTCATGAGTTGGTTCATCCCCCAAAAGAAGGATCTATCGGCTATTATGATTGGGTTTTGAATGGATTATTTTCAAGTAATGAATCTTGTTGATATCCATACACGAAAATTTTTGAGCAAGTTTATGAGTCTGATATTGCTCCTGCAATATACAAGATGTATGTCGTTTGGTTGCTCTCCCCGATCACCAAATCCAGTTGTTCTTCAATGCTTTTTCTAGTAGGAAGTTCCCCAATGAGATATCCTCAATAAATTTGAAAATGAGAATATCCTTTCGTGTGTTTCCTATAACGAAACATGCGGCCTCGCTGGTTTCAACTTTACAAATTGAGTTGATCAATGGACAATTGATGAACTTTGCTGAGGATAAATATGTATATCGGCCGCCAGTTTTGAGACTTTTGAAAATGTGGCATCTGCTTTCTATTATGATGGAAACCTGAAATTGTTGGTTTTGATTTCATCAATTTATTTATCAATTTTTTAAATTTCAGATACAGATGGAATCAATGTATTTTGAGAAACATTTGATGTACGACAACGGAACTATCAATGACATATAACAAAACGATTGAATAGATGATTGTGAGCATTTTGGCCAATGGACTTTGGATTTCCGATTCTGCCGTAGCGACTTTCTACATAATTATACACAAACAGGTGAATTACGAAAAAATTTTTGAAGTTTTACATAAAGTACCTATGTGTTTGCAATGTAGTTTTGATGAGGTTCAGATGAAAGATCAATGTTATCAAAAACGTCTCATGTTTGTGGATTTTTGAAAGAACTATTGAAATAACATATTGATAAACTTCAGAAAATGTTATGTTCAAAGGATTTACTGAAGTTCCGAGGTGGTAGATCTAAAAGAATCGATGTTATCACAAACGGCTGAGAATTGCAGAGGTTGTTTGGGAGAATTTCGAAAACGAATGTGTCTGTAGAACTTTTATTATATCACTGTTCCTTCTTTATCCGTGTCAGGTGTTGTGTTCGAAACTTCTGGCACATCTGAAGTCGCTTTCGTTTGATATGGATATCCAGAACTATTCGATGTTGACATTGTACTTGGTTGTACTTCTCCTTGTGGTCCGTTGTTGTTTTGCTGATCATATGGGTTCACTTTATTGTTTGTTCCTGATGATTTATCCCGATCACTTTTCCTGTAAAATTATATCTTGCGATTCTTCATTGTCACCGATAAAACTTACTGGCCGGATTCAGATGAATCAGAACTTGAATTGGATTCAGAGGAAGATGAAGATGAAGACGATTTATTATGTTTTTTGTTGGATTTTTTGTTGTATTGTGGTTCGGATTGTTTGACGACGGATCCGAGCCTGTACCGCTAGGATTTCCATTGTTGTTCGCACTACCACCATTATCACCTTCGATAAATTCTCTGCGGAAAAATATTCTGCCTATTATCAGAAATTTTAGTGTAAAATCTTTGAGGTGAAGATGAATCCAAAGCTTCACAAACGTCTTTTAATTTAAAAAAAAAACTCACCTCGCTTTGTCTACGAGTGGTCTACCATACTTGCTGAAACAACCATCATCATTGATAATTTAAAAAATTGTGAAATGAAAACTACTAACATCAAAATTAATAGAATATACAATGGATTAACTTGTGAAAAGAACATGTACTGTTTAAAAAATCTTGTTCTTGTTCAACTATGATACCGTTAGTATTGAATTTTAACTATCTCAGTTTTTCGCTGACGAGAATACAGAGTAATTTTGTGAGCCCAAGTTTAAACTTACTCAAAAGCTTCTTCGGCTTTGTTTCTGTAAATTATATCTTATTTAAAAGTCGTTTATCGGCAACGCTTACAAAAGGTCGGTGATTGATTGAGCACAGGCTACCATCAAAAAAAATAGGAGTACAGTTTTCATCTCAAAATATCATACTATTTTTTCAAACTTTCAAAAATGTTTTAAATACAAATTTGAATCTATAGAAATTTCCAAATCTATTGTTGATTTTCAATAGTTTATAGTTTTCAAAAACAATTGAAACGGACAAAACATTTTTCTCATATGCATTCTTTCACTTTCAATTGTGATAAGAACAATAAAACAATGCAAATTGAATAAGCTTGAAACTGTTAGAAAGTGTGTGTTTGTTCCAATTTTTTGAAAAATAAAGTCTTCACAACCACTTTGGGCCTCATTCGAAACAAAAACTTGGAACTGTGGAAAATAACTGATGAATGTTTGCATGGTCGAAAAAAATGATCATAGGAAAAATTCAGGATTTTCAACAGCAAATAATAAAAAATCTCGATCCAGAATGTTTTGAAAAAAAGAGTGAGAGCAACATAAGAACTGTTGGGAAAAGTGAAGTTGATTTTTGAGAAAGAAGAGTTGCCGGAGTCGGCTTCCCCAAAACCAACAACAACATCGGTGTCTAGCATGGATACCCAGGTGAACTTTACAATCAAAATTTGATCAAAAGTTCGAAAACTGTTCAATTTTTTTGAGCCTCTTAATCCCGAGAGAAATAAGTTGAAAATCATGTTTTTATCAAGAGAGCAGAACTAATATATAAGTTTACCAAGTCTCGTCCAATCTTTTTTCCGATTTATTTTAACGTTATTATCAAACATGTAACTTTTTTTTATTGCGTGTATTTTTGATAAATTTCCTCTCGGCGTTGTGAATCTATTGAAAAAAAAAACAAAAACATCAAGCGATAGACATAGATTATTTCGAAATCAAAATATTCAACGTTCTATTACATCGAGCCAATTCAAACATTATTCACAATTGTTTTGATGGTTTGATCTTGATTATGAATCATCTCGAAAAAAAACATACAATATCTGGGAAACAAAATTATTAATTCCTCATTCTGCTCCGATTTTCTCATTTTTGTTGGTGAGTTTTGTATTTTTTTAATTAATTTTTTTTTGCTTTTGGTAGAATAGTAGGAATTTCGAATCATTTCAAACTGTAAAGAGCATAATGTAGATAGTTGATATCAATGCAGGAAATCAGATAAGGATTTATCATTTTTTGATGAATTCTAGACTACGTTTCGATTTTGTTGTCCTAGACTTTCAAGTTTTTTACGGCATAAATTCAGAAATTTCAATGCATTTTTTGGGAAATTAGGTTTCATTTTTATGTTCCAGATAATCTCTGATTGTTGAGGCCAATGAAATTTGTGTACGAACCATTGTTTTTCTTTGTTTTCAGTTCTAAAACACTAAAAATATTTAATAAAGAAAAGCTACTCAAAGTTAAAATCAATTTTTCTCTCCAGATAAATCGTCAGAATGCCGGAGCTTTTGGACATGCCAATCGAGATCGCTGTTGAGATTTTTAGCTTGGTTAGTTTTTAATAGACAATATCTAAGTTGTCTTATATTTAATTTACAGTTGGATCATAGCCATGCTCAAAATTTGCGTTTGTCTTGCAAACCATTGGACGCTGTTTATCAAGATCACCGTCTCAGAATGCGTGGACCCGAAATCGATGTTGTTTCTATCTATTATCATGACAACATTTTTGATATCTTAATCAAAGGTTGTTCTCGTGGAAGTGAGTGGAAATCGGTGGTTATAGAAGATTGGAATATGCACTTTGGGTATGCTGAAGTAAACCATATGGATATTGAAGCACCTCAACTACTCCCCATGGATTTATCCAGAAAAATGGGCTTTTGCAAATCAATAAAAGAATTGAAATATTATGGCGATATGATAAACCAACACTGGCTAGATACCTTCGATCAACTCGTCAACGATTTCAGTGTAGTCGTCGATAAGTGGCCAGTTAACCTTGTTGGATCAACAAAAATGGAGTTTTTGCATATTTTCTCACCAATATTGAATTTTCATCACGTTTCAAAGGTCATCAACTTTGTTCCGGAATTCTTTTGGTACATGAAACCAGAAGCTTTCGACACTGCCATTGAAGTTTTGAAGGTATGTATATAAGCCGAGAGTTTCAAAAAATACATTTTATTATTTTTGCAGACCTTTCAAACGGGACAATTGGATATTGAACTTTGGAGTGTGATGAATGAAACCGAAGAATATGAAAGAACAGATCCTGTAGTTATGGAATTCGTTCGGCAAATAAAAAGAGTGTCGAAGAACACTTTGCAAGCAGAAATCTGCGAAGATTACATAATTTTGCAAAAAAACTAGGCTCCGAAGTAATTCTCGTTTAATTACCATTTTTTTGTTCTAGTTCTTTTTGCCTGTCCTGGTATACTTGGCTCTCTTGATAAACGTGCTAATTTCAACTTTTTGTTTCAAAACTTTCACCTATTTCTTACCCGAATATCACATTAAAAACGGCATTTACAACATCCTAAATTACGATTGAAAAATTTAAAAAAAAACACGTTAATCAGGGGAGCCGATCTGATAAGTATACGAAGTTTTGTCCAATTTTCCTCCGATTCAATCTAATATCATAATCAAATATGCAACCTTTTTATTATCTGTGTATTTTTTGATAAATTATGATAACGATTTGAGGTTTTTTTATCTATTTTATTTGAAAATAAAATTAAAATCGCATCCTGATCCACTGTGTATGTTATATTTAAAGTTGCTGATAATCTCCCAATTGATATCCTTGAATCTAAATATCCAGAGGCGTTTGATATTGGCATAGTACTTGCTCTTTCTGATTCTCCTCATCATGGTCCGTTGTGTTTTCGCTGGTCATTGTGGTCAACTTCTTTGTGTTATCCTGGGTTTCTTCTGCAAAAATAGATGAACGTCTCTTTAATTTCTTCTCTAAAACAACTTTTCATAAATCACACATTACAGACAAAACTGAACTTACAAAATAGCACCAACAGTTCGAACACTGACCAGAAAAAGTAGAAAATAGACTACAACCTTCATCACAAAAATATAATTTTCTTCTTTTTCTATCATCGTAATTTATACATTTTTGAATCTAAATAATTGAAAGAAGCTATTGTTTTTGAAAAATGTACGATATCAAATTCATTGTTTGTTAGTAGTTTCATAAAAACAATAGTTGAATATTATTCCGTTTTGAATATTTCCATTGAAAACTATGAAAACGGAAGTAGTTATAGTTCTGATGTTTTGTATTATATCAACAATATGTGTATAGTAGCTGGTGAAAGTTTTTTATTTGAAAAATACTTTTTTTTCGTACTTTTTTGTGTGCTAGAGCAAGTGATACTGGACTGTGTGATGGAAAAAATAATTTTCTTTTTATTTTTCTGTAAATTCGGAAAATGATTATCATTGCAATGGTACATATTTTAAGAGAATTTAGAGTAAATTCATAAATTTTGAGACCATTTACGAAATTTAGGGAATTCACTAAAATTTTATAAAAAGTAGTCTTAAAATTCAGATTTTCATTCTTCCAGATATTGTCTTACAAAAACTAGGGCATTTTGCTGATACCTTTATGCATAACTGGGCAAAATATGGAATCAAACCGACAATTTTGAGCTGAGCTATGATAATTTAACCTGCTACAGTATCCATCAAAGAACGTTAGTACAAAATAGTTCCGTATAGCCAAAGTCTTTTTTTTTTTGAAATATGATACTCTAAACCTACAGTTCTAAAAAAATGAAAGTATTCAATCACAAATCAAAGATAAAAGTGCTCCAGGTATCTAATTTCATAATATAAACAAATACAAATACTAAACATTTTCACTTTCCAATAGTTCCTATTTTGTGTACTATGAGATTGTATTTTTTGCTATTTTTTAGTTTGATCCATGCTCATAACAGGTATTACCATTTTTTGAACTTAAGATAGAGATATTTTCAAAATTACAGATCTCGAATCAAATTCGAAGATGGTAATATCTATTTTCATGCCGAAGATGGTAATATTACCTTCAGAACTGGGCCAAATGGCGGTATTTATTTTAACAAAACTGATGTGACTAAACTTCCCAATAAGGTACCTAGATTATTGATTTTGTTCTTTGAAAAATTTCAGTGATTTTCAGGAAGATTATGACAAATTTGTGAGAGCTGTAGAGAAGATGGAAGGGGTTCATAACTTTTTATCGATCTATAACTTTGGATTGAAATTGGAAAATATTCAAAAGGATGTGAATTTCATCACTGATCATGTAAAAAAATGTTCAGGTTTATTGAATAATTTTCAGAATTTCAGAATAAGGTCATCACCGATGAAATTGTAACTCTTCAGCAATATTTTGAGCAAGAAATCGAGAATCAGAAAATTTCTGAACATGAAATTTTAGAATTTGCAGAAACCATAGAGTAAGTCAACCAAAAATCGATTTCTAAATTCAAAAATATATATCTACTTCAGTCAAATCACCATGAAACTGGAAATGAATGGCTGTGAAACCAATAAATGTCAAAATGGTGGAACATGTATCCCAATTCATGGAACCAGATTCCAGTGTATTTGTCCGGACACCTTTACAGTGAGTGAAAATATGAATTTTTTAGGAAAAAATAATAATTTCCTAGGGTCAAACATGTGAAAGTGATGTGAATGAATGTGAAGTTGAGAACACCGAACTGAGATGTAAAAATGGTGGAAAATGTGTTAACACAGTTGGTGGATATGAGTAAGTTGGTGGGAAAAATTCTGTTTTAATATGAAAACTTAAAAAAAACACTAATAATATATTGAAAAACTAATAATATTAACTTCAGGTTCAAGCTTAGGCTTAAGTTCAGTCGCAGGTTTGAATTGTACAGTGTTATCAAAAAAACCCTGTATTAATTTCTAACATCAGCTCGACCTATGTTTCACTTTTGAGCCAATGACGTCATTGGGTAGAGCACCTGTATAATTATTATCATATTTTGTTTAGGCTAATTTTTTTTTTCAAAATACACATTTTTATGGGAAAAAATGGAATTTTAAAATCGCAGTTTGAGAATATATGATTGATATATTTTCATTTCCTTTTGTTGACATTGGACTTTCAGTTGTGATTTGATACTTTTCTTCCGGTTTAGTAGTTTTCAAAATATATTTAGTGTGGGGAAAAGGGACTTCATCTAGTTGTCTTGTGAGACCTGCCACATTCTAGTAAAAAATCGCTTCAAATTCAGATGTGAATGCAAAGATAGTTTCTATGGCAAGATTTGCGAATTAACTTCTCCAACATGCACACCATCGTCTTCTGATCGATTGTGTGGTCGAAACGGACATTGTATCCAAAGATTCGAAACAGAGTATGATTGTGTCTGTGACCATGGTTATCACAAACCCCGTGACAGCAAAAATCCAATATGCGTCGATATTAATGAGTGTGAAAGGAACCCTTGTCATCCAGGAGTTCAATGTGTAAATGTTCCGGGAACTTTTCAATGTCATGGTTGTCCTCCAGGGTTTAAGAGTTAGTTTATTTTTCAGTTCCTTAGAGAAAAAAACTCAGTTTTTTAACTTAAAATATGTTTTTTAGTGGAAGGTGGTGGATGTGTAGACATTGATGAATGTCAAACTCACTCTCATCCCTGCGATCATCTCGTCGAATGCAGAAATCTCATCGGAAGTTATCATTGTACATCCTGTCCACCTGGTTATTCCGGAGAGGGCAAGACGAAATGTGTGAAAGACAATGTGTGCTCCCCGAATAATTGTCCAGATTCGGCGACTTGTGTGGCAAACGATCATTATTTGAATTCACATGGTTATCTTTGTGTTTGTCCACATGGATTCAATGCAGTTACAGAGGAAAATTCGACAGTGGTGGAAGATTGTGTGAAGTCAGAGAATGCTGTTTGTGATAGCTCACCTTGTTTTAATGGTGGAACGTGTAATGTGAGTTTAAGGGGGGAATGATGCCTGGGAGCTTGATTGCACATTCAATCAGTAAAAACTATGGATGGATAATTTCAGTTTTATTGATTAAAAAATTAACTCTGTAGTGTGTTGAAAAATATTCTTACAGAAAATTAGCCTATGAGATTCTGTTTTGCTGAGGTACAGCTTTTGTTTGGTAAACTTTTCTTAACCCATACTAGCTTCATTTCTTATTCAGAGAGTTCATACAAAGAAAGGAAGGGGTTCTTAACTTTTTTGAAAGGGGGAACTTAACTTTTTCCTCTTCAAAGCAGATGAGATATGTAACGGATAGGTTGCTTAAAAAACAAAACATTTGAGAATCAGATTATTGAAATATAAAAATTTACTGATTTTTCGGAAGGATTAGATTTTTAATCAGTATTAGATTCATTTTCAATCGTTGAGCTTATCTTTTTTCTGTCATCAAGCTTGTTCAAGAAGTTTATATCTTGACATCTTGATCCTGAACGTTCAAAAATCAGGCCCAAATTAGTATAGAATGGATAAGAACCACAAAATAGTATAGTGTATGTCTTGTGATTAAAGGTGGGGTAAAGGGACTCGGCAAGATGCTCTTAAATGAAAGAGCACATTTTTTTAGGTGGAACCCTCTAGGGATTTTTTACGGAAAAGTCTAGTATTCGAGAAAATTTTGGTCAAAGTTAGAAATTTGAAAACTTTCAACGTTAAAAGTTTCCAAATTTCTTTTTTCGAATGAAATTTTCTCGAATACCAGACTTTTCCGTAAAAAATCCTTCGAGGGTCTTACCTAAAAAAATGTGCTCTTTCATTTAAGAGCAACTTGACTCGTCCTTTACCCCATCTTTGATCTATTTTTAGCCATTCGGCGATTCTTACAAATGCACATGTGGGAAAGGATACATTGGAAAGAACTGCGAGAAGGCTTCCCCATGTTTTTCAAAAAACAAATGTGGTCATAACGGTGTTTGCAAAGTGCTAGACGACGATTCTCATTTCTGCCATTGCGATCATCAATTCTATGGAGAAAAATGCGAATTCCAAGAAAACATGTTTGATGAGCACATCAGATCTCTAAATGGAACATATGAGTTCAAACTCCAATCTGGTTCTACGAAAATGATAAGAAATCTATATTTCGACATTTTCAAAGAGGGTTCGTATTTAAAAATGAGATTTAAGAAATTCGAAGGATTTGAAATGGCCACATCTGGTGCGATAGATTGCACTAAAACGTATGCAAATATAACTGTGAGTAAACTAAACTATGTTTTTTGAGTTATCTAACTTTTTTTAAAACAGATTTTCGATGGACATGGTGACAATTACCCTCCTATTGGGACATTTTGTGGCAAAAATCGTGATAAAAAGGTAAAACCAGGAATTAAAATAGAAACATATATATATATATTTTGAATCATTTTCTAGGCACCACCTTCCAGATGGTATATAAGTCTAACAGCTTCTAGTGGTTTGGTTCGATTTGAAGGTTTAGGTGGAGAATATACAGTTGAATATGAAGTTGTAACTAGAAGTATGTTTTGAAACCAGTTGAAAAAACGATTTCGATTTGCGATTTCAGGTTGTGGATATCGAACTACCCGGAGTTCAGGGCAGTTACTTGTTCCTGATTACAATGAGACTGTTTTCTGCGAATGGAACATCGATGCACCAGCCACAATGTTGATCGAAATCACAGTTCCACCTTTTAAAATGTCCACTCAATCTTGCTGGATAAACTATTTATTAATCAGAGATGGAATAACTCCAGTTCTAGAAAGGGAATGCGAATCATCCAATGAAATGCGAACATACTTATCCAAAAGTCCTACCATGTTGGTGTATTTCAAATATGATCGTGGAAGAGACTTTAACGCAACGGATAGAATCGATGGATTCTCGATGAGCTATAAATTTGTGAAGCCAAACAGACCTCTTTGTGGTGGAGATATTGTTAATCATGAGCAACGTGTTGGTTTTTCGGGTGTTATAAGGTACCCCGAATCGGATGGATTTTATTCACCGAATATGGCTTGTACATGGATTATTCATCCGGGTGGGAAAGACGAGGATAGAAGAGATTTGAAGACAATCATAACCTTCAATTGGTTAGATATTCCATCGGCATTTGTGGAAAAGTCGTCAACGTATTGCACAACCGATTATTTGAAAATAACAGATAGATACATCGAAGGTATTCATGTTTATTGTAACGGCGATTCGCTAACCGAAAAGGTGGAATTGCATTCAAACTCACCAAAAGTAGAATTCCATTCCGATGAAACAATAGAAGGCAAAGGATTTGAAATTCAATATGAAGTGGTATGCGAGATGAAAGTGTTTCCTTTCGATTCCGTTCAAACATTCAATTTCCCTCATGGTGGATCAGCCGGAACGTGCACTTATTATCTAGAAAACGATGATGAGAACAGAGAAATTATGTTATTGTGAGTTAGGGGGGAAAACCCCCAAAAAAATAAAAAATTGCAGATTCAAAACTATCCGATTTGATGTGCTATCAATCGATGAGTGCTTCGATTCCAATGACACTAGTGAATATCCAAATTATGTTGAAATTGAACAAGGAGATATTGGACATAAGACTTCGAAAAAATACTTCTGCCAAAAAGATATATTCGCTGAGAACAGTACTATGTATGTCAATGCGAATACGAAAATTACTGTTGTCAGTGATGGAAATCCCAACTTCAGAGGATTGTCGTTTGAAGTTCATTCAGTGGATGAAGGTGAGATTTTGGGTAGATTTAGGCTATAAATTGAGGTGTAAGTGAAGAGTAGGTTGAACATCAAATTTTGTCTGGATAGCATGATAAACTTCTCCTAATTAAAGCTCAGTGAAGTCCAATATCACAAGGAACCCTTCTCAGATGTCCATGATGTTTTCAGACGAGACATTTGTTATCCAATAGAATTTTTGATGCTGATCAACAATATACTTTCTGTTTTTGCGTTTTTCAGTTCCTTGAGCACAAAAAAAAAACAACTTGATCATGAGATTTTTTCTAATATCAATGTTCTCGTGATAAAGTGGTCTAATATTTGAGTTTTCATTTCTTTTTGGAAAATTTACTTCAAACTTTGAGGATGATTTTTCGCACTAGGAAATGGGTCATCCAGAAAAGTTACCATATGTTCATAAAAATCTAGAAAGTCCCCT
Organism: Caenorhabditis sp. 38 MB-2015; assembly: GCA_900536415.3. NCBI lineage: Eukaryota > Metazoa > Nematoda > Chromadorea > Rhabditida > Rhabditidae > Caenorhabditis > Caenorhabditis quiockensis. Next base: position 57,882 of record LR549729.1, read on the forward strand.
TGTCAGTGTATAAGTTTGTTGATATCCAAGTAAAAATGTGATTTTATTTGAACTATGAAATTGAAACTAGACCGATCAACTCGAAAATTATCCCAATTCTAGCTAAAACAAACCTCAGAATCACATTTAGGGTGCCAATGATGCACAGTTCCTCAAACAGGAAAAAAATTAGTTGGTAATTATTGTAATATGTCTTTTTAGTTTAAAAAAAAAACTATGTCTTTCTAGGTGTTAGGTAAGTTCATAAAACTTGGTTTATCTCTGTGCTATGTATTATTAGGCATAATTCATTTATCAAAATTTACGAGAACACCAAATTGGATATGCTCTCTCGCACATCTATATCCAGCTTCTATTATATTTTCAGAGAAAAAATATATTTTAATGTATTCAGTAGTTCTGAAAGTTCAAGTCCACATCTCTAAATCACATTTGATAGCGTAGTAAAATATTTGTTTTCAGAGTGTGGTGGACACTTCAATGGTTATGCCGGACTTCCCGAATCAACTTCCTTCTCCTCACCAAACTATCCTGAACCATACGATCCAAACAAGATTTGCAAATATACTCTAACACCCAAAAACCATCACCCATTTATCATCCATTTCCAATATTTCGATATTGGATTCCGAAACAACAATGGTACATGTGAAGGAGATCATTTAGTGTTGAAGAGCTGGAGAAAAGAGATCATTGAGACATTTTGTGGTTTTGTGAGCCCTAGAGATATCAAAATTGATGAGTTGACGATTTTGGAGTTTATCTCGATGGCGGATTCTAATCGCACCCAGCTCGGATTCAGAGCGGAGTTAGTTTTTTTAAGGAAATGTAATTCTGAGGCACAATTTTTTGTAGGTTGCTAACTTTGAACTTAGAGAAGGAGAATTATGAGAAGACATCATATAATTCTTCATCTGGAACAGTTAATGTTGGTTCATTCCGATTTAGAAGTGTTAGGGAGAGAATTGAAATTGTTGTTGAAGAAACTCGACAAATAGTTCTTCATTTATACATTGACGTTCTTCATTGTAATACTTCAAAAGTTGTTGTCCTCGATGGAATCGAAGAAGATTCAGAAGTTCTACTAGACGGTTGTGGGTGTGATGAAAACTACAAAAATCTGTTCACAACAACCAATAAAGCAACTATAATATTCACTTCTATTGGTAAAGCTAGTCTTTATGCAACATATTCTTCTCTGGTGAAATCATGTGGTGGACAAATTGATGGATTGGCTGGAGCGATCGCTACACCACAATATCCTTTGCGACAATTAACAAGTATGGAATGCTGGTGGACTGTTGCAGTATCAAAGGGTAATCAGATCGGAATAAGTATTGAAGAATTGGATTATAATGGAGCAAATGAAATTAGAGGAGATAAGAATTGTACACTTTATGGACCTGGTCTCATGGTGAGTTATTTTTCAAATCTATTAGAGGTGAAATTTAGTTTGAGTGTAGAGAAAGTATCCAAATCAAAGTTGATAAATTTGCTTCAAATGTGGCTTAGTGCTAAAAATCCCCAAATTCACAGACAATTTTAAAAACAAATTTTCAAAAGCAGTTTCATCATCGTTAAAATTCCGTTCATTTTTTTTCTGGGTTCACTGTTTTTTTTTTCTAGAAAAACTAGTTTTGAAATACAAAAACTCAACTTGACAATTTTTTTCAGCAACCAAGCACAACATTTTGGCAATTAAAAAACTGCCAAAGTCTCAAGAAAAAATATGAATTCAAAAATTAAAGTTTGAAGAATTGTTACGGGATTCTTATTTTTCAACTGATATTTTTGTGCATAACTGTGAAAAATATGGGGCCAAACTGACGGTTTTGAGCTGAGTTATGACAATTTGACCAAGTATATCTAGGTCCCGGTATGATACCAAGATATTTATTGCCGAACGGGTCAAACGATTTGTATCTTGAAATATCGAAGCATTTCCAGATGTTCGAAAAAAACGAGTTGCGCGAAGAAATCTGTGCACCTCGAAAAGCAATCTTGTTCTACTCCGAAACTAATAAATTAAATCTAAACTATGTGCAAAACAATTTCATCAGCTCTCGAGGATTTGTCGCATATTTCCGCACACGTTGTGTCGACATCGAATTCACCGATCCAAATGGAGAAATTCAATCACCCGGTTATACGGAAAACATTTGGGCTGATCAACTTTGCCATTGGAGGATTATAGTTCCACGAGGAAATCGTATTGAACTTCTAATCCACGATTTTTCAATTCCATCAAACATTAATTGCACGGAAGATTTTTTGACTGTAAGTCTCATAGTATCCGACAAATTTTGAGTTTTTTTCTTCAGGTTATTGGATTGAGCCAAGCAACACTGAGTAATGGAACAAATCTCACAATTGAATCAAAAAGAAAATTGCGAAAATTCTGTGATCAGCTTGAACCAAAACATTTGTATTCTGAAGGCAATGATATTGAAATTGTATACAGCTCCAGTAAGAACAGCAGATTTTGGTTAAGTTGGAACACAAAGGGATGTCTTCAATTTATCCAATCACCGACGAATATTACAGTCAAGAAAGAACATATTCATAGTGATATTTTTGAATGTCAATACAAAATCCAAGCACCAGTCGGCAAGAAGGTTCAACTAAAAATCAATAAATTCCCGCTTCAATCAGATCATGATCCTTGTCATTATCGATCCAATGATAGTTCGTCATTCACAGGGCTTGCAGTCTTCATAGGATTGTCGAACTCTTCTGGTGATCCGTATTATTTTACATGTGAAGAAACGGAGAACTATCTCGTTGAGACACATAGTAATGAAGTTTTCTTGTTTATGTCGTTGAAAAAGGATCGATTCAAGTCGTCGGCATACATTTATTTGGATGCAACTGTTGAGTTCGTTGATCAGGATGAGAATGACACTTGTGGAGGAATTGTGAATAGTAAGTACCTAAATTTAGGTTTATTTTCGAACCCTCAAAGTTCTGCTTCACCTAAAATATTTCAGTGAACAACAACCAGAAGGAGTACCAAATAACAAGTCCTCACTATCCATCACCTTACCCAGACGGCACTTTTTGTCAATGGTTATTCAAAGCACCTGAAGGTCGTCATATTCAATACACTCTCGAAGAATACCAAATTTCTTCTACCCAACAAGCTGTTGAGAATTGGGATGGTGATTGTAATCAGTTCAACGCCGGTTATTTGAATATTTATGATTCCCGAAAGACGTATGGATTTTTTTTCTTAATTTTTCATTCTGATTGATAATCTTACAGTGACGTGGAAGAATTGGATGTCACATTGTGCGATAATTCTTCTGCCTCAATTCCAATGCAAATTTATGCGAATGAGTCACTCGTTGAGTTCGTGGGCGCTGTAGTTTCAAGTGCTGCAAATGACACAACCGGATTTGTTCTTAAGGCGAAAAGTGTTTGTGGTGGTGTCTACTATACTTCATCGAAAGAATCCACAGTTTATTTGAAAATTGACGAACCTGTGTGTAATGTGACATTCAAAAATTCAAATCCAAAAGGTAAGAAGTCAAACAGACTCATGAGAAATCAATTCAATTGTTTTTATGACATCAAAAACGATTTTAAAATGTAGACCAGGTTTTTCTTATCATAGTTGATAACAATTTTTTTTTACAGTGGACACAGTGGTCAGTGTACAGATAGAGCACCTCTTGGAGCATGTTAATATGAACGTCTTCAAAGATAGACAATTCCTTGAATTCAGTGGAAATCTCGAGCAAATTATTTACAACGTTTTCTACACCGTTACTGCCAAAACAGAAGTAATGTTCAATTTCTACGATATATCGAAAAAAGTTAACGTTATTATGAAATATGGTTCTGATGAAAAGAGTGAGATATAATATGCACTAAAAACGTTAAAACAAAGTAATACATTTCAGAATGCGGTGGAAATCTTATGAACAAAAATGGCAATATTTGGCAACCAGAACATGATCCTCAAAAACCGTTACATTGTATTTGGACACTTGACAACACTCCTGGAAATAATGTAGCACTGCTCGTTAGGTGAGTTAAAGGCATATCTCAAATTCAATAAATCAAAAAAACTTCAGACACGCCGATTTGCCAATATCTGAAAATTGCGTTGATTCTTATTTTGAAGTAGAAGATTATGACCAGAAAAAAGTGCATCGATTCTGCCACGTTGATAACAAATCACCGCTCATGTTTGAAGCTAGCAAACTCACTCTGACATTTAGATATTTGCCGGGAATCGATTCACCGAATTTTTCGATCGAATTCGCTAAAAAACGTGGTGGGGATACTACGTCAAGGACTATAAGGCCACCGGATTTATATGAGAATGGAGATGTTATTGAGTGGAATATTGGTACAGGAAATGAAGAGGTTAGTTGGTGGGATTTTGTGTTATGTCCCTTTAATCAAAATGAAACTTTTTTAAAATCAATTTGGACAGGTTTTTTTTTAAATTTCTTGACGTTTGGACGCCACATTAAATTTTGATGAAAACGTATGAATACATCAAATCGACCCTCCTGATCACAGTCATGTAGTCCAAATGTTCAAAAAAAAATCCTCAAAAAAGTTATGCGCCTTTAGAAATGCTCGTTTCTCACATTTTTATTGCCTGACTTGATTTTACGTTATCAATTATAATTTTTTTTATACAAGGTTTTTTCATGAAAAATCATAAAACTGTCTAAAAAAATGTGTAGAATTTTTATACAAAAATTATTATGTTTGGGTGGAAAAAGGTGCGACCGTTCCTGGTTTTTTTTGAGCTCCAATCAAATGTCTATTAAATTTTCTACCGATTGGTGTAGGTTTGACCTAAAAATACCCAGTGAAACGGTCGAAAACAACTATTGAAAATTTAAAAGCGCTTTTCTGAAGAGTTTTTGGGGAATCAGAACTACAGGATTATGTTCAGGAGGGTCGGATTGGTATGTACACGAATTATCTATTGATTTTTCTTCGGACCTTAATAATAAGATACTATTTTTATTAGAACACTTGACTATGTGTGCCTAATTCAATTTCATCAAACTTTTTTTTTTCAGGAAGTGATATTGGTCAAAATCAAGGACGTTTATCTATCTTCCCTGTCTTATCTTGGATTCTCACAATATCTGGACAATGGCCAAGATTCCACCAATGAAAACTATGATTTCAAATTCAATGGCGCACCATCTGACCAAACATTCACCTTACCTTACTCGAAAGTTCTTATCCGCTCACTTCTTCATGATATGGACGATTTCACAATCACCTGGGAACCGGTTCCAAAAAATCAACCAGTAGGAAAAGATGTCACAAGTAACTGTGGAGGTGTTCTTCAACCAGATTGGACGATCAAATCGATTTCTCGACCAAATCTCAGTAATGAAACAGATATTCATTGCATCTGGACTATTTATCGCCCGCAATTCACTAATATTGAATTATCGTTTAAGACTTTAAACATGGGAGATTCAGAAGATTCTTGTTCTGAATATGTTATGATTATTCGTGATGATGGTGAAGATGAAAGTCGAAATAATGCAAAGTATTGTCATAAAGAGCTGTCTCGCATTTCATCTTTCTCTCGATTAGAATACAATAAAATAGAAATCCACTATTTCTCAACTGTTGGGCAACATGGTGATGGTTTCGAATTGACATACACATTGAGTTAGTTTTCTTATTGATAAAAATAATAACATTTTCACGAATAGATTGTTATCGTCACGACTTCGTATCCGGTTCGGCTGTTTTAACAAACCCTCCAATTGTCAATGAACGAGTGGATTGTGTTTGGATTGTTTTTCCCAAAAATGGGAAAGATTTGGAAATCAAATTTGATGCGTTGGATATTAGATGTGATGATAACAATTATTTGGAAATGGTATGTTTTGAACAAGAGAACGCTCGTAGGATAATGTAAAAAAAAAACACCTGAAAAAGGGTCTGCTGATTAACATTCAGTATTTTTTGAACTGAAAATTTCTGCAGTAGCGGTCATTAGTGAGTTATATTATGTTATATATTTTTAGCTATAACTCGACTGAAAATAGTGAGCCTGATATCAGATTTGAATTGTGCATAGGTAACATTCAGGAAAACATGCCTGAAAAGTTAGAATTGTTGAGAATGCACTTGTGGTGTGTCAGTAGTATGGTACTAACATCCATATGAGAGCAGTTTTTTCTCAGTTTGAGCTGGAATCGGTCCCATGTGAGAGCTCAACGTTGTGAGAAGCACACAAAATAGCACAGAAATTATTCAAATATACACTATTGACCGCTACTGTGTCTGAGCTCAGAATGGTCCGATTGGCCCCATATTTTGTACGGATACACCCAAAGATCAAGAATAATATTATTTTTTCTGAAAATACAGTGTAATTTTAAAAAAGATTGTAGGGTGGCTGTTTTGACATGTTAATCCACAATTATACACAAACTATAAGAATAAAATTTGAGCTACTCTAAAGAAATTGGAACTTGTGTTTGAAAAAAAAATAACCATCCAATCCGAAATTTCTTTAAAATCTTGGATAAATTCATTTCTGGTATGTTTTTAACAATTTAGAAGTATATTTTGGCAATAATACTCCCAAGATCTTGCTGTTTTTTTTTCAGAGAAACCGAAAATATTGTGGTACAATGAACTCAACAAATCCAATCAGACCTATAGTATCTCGCATGCCTACAATAATAGAGTATAATGTCACCTCTTCAAATCCCATTGGATTCAAACTAATAATCGAAGAAAAGCAAACCGAATGTAATGATGGTTTATTAAGACTCGATGAAAAGATACCTTCAACGATTATCTATTCACCAGATTATCCAGATAATATTCCAAAATCTACTGAATGTAAATATTTGATAGCTGTGCCGAATGGACATAGGGTTATGTTGACGTTTGACGAGAAGAATTTTGAAATATACAATCAAGTGAAGGATGAATATGGAGATCACAGGTTAGTTTGGCGTTTATTTTTCGATTTTCAAAATTCATTCAACCTGAAAAATGTTTCAGTCAAATTGATTTCATCGAAGTTCGTGACGGTATATCAGAAATGTCGAGTCTCATCGGAAATTATTCCGGCTATCATGCTCCTTCTACAATATTTTCAACTGGAAATGCACTTTTCATGCGGTTACATACTTCAAGGTATGGACGAAGTCATCGGTTCATTGCGAATGTTTCGATCGCCACCTGTGGTGGTACCCACATCATCAAAGAGGGTGAAGAAGTTCGGATTGCATCTCCAGAGAAGTATAACACAATTTCTTGTCAATGGAACCTTCTTAGCTATCATTCACTTTTTCTACTAGTCACGTGAGTTTTTTTTTTTTTCTTTGAAAGCTGTTACTTAACCAATATTAATTTTTTAGAATCAAAAAAATCGATTGTGAATCTCTCACGATTCTTGATGGCAACTCAACTTTGTTAGATGGTCCATGTGATCCTAAACAATATCCTCTCGATGTCATACGAAGTGCTTCTAATCAATTGAAAATTATATTTGATGCTCAGAAAAAGACTTCTGGATTTGAGTTGATTGTGAAATTGAGTGAAATAAGTATGTTATTTTTGAGATATACAGGGTGACAATGCTCTAAAGAACCAGAAATCGATTCAAACAGCTCTAAAAGGAGTATCTCCTATCCATACCCAGAAAAATAACATGAAAATGAGCCAACTTTTCGGATAGTTAATACAAATTAACATTGTTCCATAATTGTCTGTCACCCTGTATAGTTTTTTTACTGTGATTTTTCAGAATGTGGTGGAATCATTTCCAATGACATTGGTGAAATAACTCTACCCGGATATCCTGATAATATACTAACTCGATTGGAATGCAAATGGCACTTCAACGCCGGAATGAATTTTGTGTACAAGTTGGAACTTCAATTCACAGATCAACAAAACCTAAAAAAGATAAGATGCTTCTTTGATTTGCAGGTATTATTAAACCATTTAAAAATTATGAAAAAAAAAGAAGTTTTTTCCTAGATCTACAATGATATCACGTTCAATGGTGAAGTTATGGGGGGACACCGAATTTTCTGTGCTGGAAACCAAAGTGTAAAAACAACTTCAATGGAATTTGCGACTTTGAAGTATGATGATAGTAGATCACGTCGGGAAAGTTATCAACAATCTTCAAATGAGGCTGGTGTTCCACCATTTGTGGTGAAGTATACAAAGGTTAGTTCATTTTTTTTGTACATATTCAGATGAAAAATATGCACGTTTTTTTTTAGATTCCGGCAGAAGGAGCGGGATGTTCCTTTATAATCAGTGAAAATACAACCATTCGAATGGGTACTAGTAATTATTCGCGATTTGGTAAATCAAAAATTCTCTTTCTTTTCATTTAAACATAAATTGACTTTTTTTAGAAGCCTGTCACATGAAAATCAAACGACCCGATCCATATAGAAGTGTTAGTTTGAGAAGTCAAAATCATGCGATACCTTCTCAACACCACGAGCACCAACATGATTGTGATTCAGATTTCACGCCTTACACAATTATTTGTGGGTTTTTCTTAAAAACAAATTTCGAATAAATTTAAAAATAAAACTGTTTTCAGCACCTGGTCCTATTTTGTATAACAAAAAGATATGTGGAGTTACGAATGAGTCGTATGTTTTCATCAATGATGAAATTGATATCTACCTGCAAGGCTTTCCAAGTTATAGACAACCACTTCCTGATATTGAGTTTACTATTGAATTCATGGGTAAGATTTGAAAATAAAGTTTTTAACATAAATTTGTTTTCTCAGAATGCGGAGGAATCATCAAAGATCCCAACTATGGTCAAATAAAGAGTCCGAACTTTGGAACAGGTCAGAAATACCTGCCAAATTCAAAATGTTTGTGGTTGATCGAAGCACCGTCGGATCAGAAAATCAAGGTGAATTCAAATTAGCAGGCATATATCGAATATCTTACGACAAAATATGTAACCCAAAAAATATAGGGGCTCAAAAAATAATGTAAAAGTAGCAAAAAACTGAGGGTCCCATAAATATAAAAAGGTTCCAAGTTTGAATGAGAGCTTTAACATAGAATAATTGGTCCAGGAGGTCTCGATGATTAAAAATATTTGTTTGAAGTTGGGAAATACAATTTGTAAGTTTTTTGCAAGCTAACTTAAGCTACTTATGAATTTTTTATTCTCATGGTTGTGAAAGAATCCGTACACCATATTAAGATAAAAATGAGAATATTTATATACTTTTTCTGAGAACATTCAAGTATTTTGGGACCAGTGTTATGTTATGACAGATGGTTTGAAAATACATATACTAGGATATAACTAAGAGGGTACTAACAATGATGTAAAAAAGGAATACTTTTTCAGCACTGAAGTTTATATTGGGAGAATAAGAAATTCTCGAGAAATGATCAAAAACCTACAAATATCATGTAGTCAGCTAAGCTGTAGGGTAATTTTTCATACTGATCATGTTTTAAAAATTAGAATTTTCTCAAAATGTTCAGAAGTTCCTGATAATCACAGAACAATGAAAAATTCACAATAATATACATAATAATGATAATAAAATGTTACGTGAGATTTACTTTCATTTTCTTCTAATTTTTCAGCTGAAATTAAAGTTTCAGGTTTTTTTTCTCATACTTGATTACCCTCAAGTTAGTCCTTAGCCCTCAAAATCGCTTTTATAGAGGTTTTTTTCATTCCTAGCTGAAAATTTTGGTGCTGAGGGTTCAAAAATCTTTCGAATGATACATTTTTCATCTAAAACCTCTATATTTTTTGGACCCAACCCCATAAAAGGTACCTTTTTTGCAGCTTTCATTGATATTATTTCTACAAAACAATTTCATGACATAATCAGAACAAATTCCATAAGTTTTTCATAACTTTCAGATAAAAATATCATCCATGAATGTCGAAAAATCAACAAATTGTGAAAAGGATATCCTAACAATTGGAGAGGGAACTGAGGCTGAGATGAATGTTCTAAAAACATATTGTGAAGAAGACATTAACCCTTCCACTAACAAAAACTTCGAAATTTTATCGAAAAGTCGACATATCACAATTCAATGGATAACCGATGATAATGAGGAGAAATCAGGCTGGGTTATTGATTATGAATTTGTGAATGAGAATAATAGTAAGATTTTTTCATTAAAATGTATCTTGATTCTAAGAATTTTCGAGTTTTCAGCTTGTGGATATCATACTGTAGGAATGTCGGGTGTCATCAAATCACCGGATAATGAAAATTCGAAGTACTTGAACAACCAAACTTGTGTTTGGGATATCCAAGTTCCATCAGGATATCATATCAATGTAACCTATGATTCTTTCAATGTCGAAGATTCCACAAACTGTGAAAAAGATCGGTTGACATATTCAGAAGTGTCGAACTATGTAGAAGTTTCTACTGAAAATTCTGTGGAAGATCAAAAAGTTCATTGTGGACATAAGGATTTGAAACCTCATGAAACTGGATCGTCAAGAATGATCTTCAATTTTACCACTGATGCAAGCGGCAATGATAAAGGGTTCCAAATCTCCTGGAAAGCTGTTTGTGGAGCGATGTTTTATAAAAATCATGGATCATTCACATTGGCCAAAAATCTGCCAGGATATCCTCTGACCCAGGTTCATTGTGGATATCATATCAAAGCAAAACCAACAGAAGTTGTCAATTTTAAAATTGATAAACTCAAACTTTCTTTTATTGATAACATCGGTGTAATGAATGGGGCTTCAAAGTTCATGTATGAGGAAAAGTTTGATATTGATAAACATAACTTCGCGGTTCGAGGTCCTGTTAATATTCTGTTTTGGAATTCAGCTTTTGATGGATATCAATCGAGTCATCCATTTTTCCGAGTCAATTATAAAATTATTCGTAAGTTATTCCAAATCTTACTGGAGATCTTGATCTTTTTTTGACAGAATGTGGAGGTGAGATTCATTTATCAGAAGAAGGAGAATTGTCATTCGAAATTGGAAATCCGGAATATTTATATCCTCCAAAAACGGGACCAGTTTGTAACTGGAATATAACAACCTCGGCAGATCGTTATCTCGCAATGGAAATTATGGACAATCCACAAGACCAAATTGAATGCCGAAGTTATTTCGAATTGTTTGATGGTATTGATGATGATGAATATCGTATTGGGAAATTTTGTGAAAATGAAACTGAATAGTAGGTTTTTTGAAACTGATTTTTTTGCATTGTAGATATCAGTTCATATTAGGCAAATCTTCATAACTCGGATGAAAATGATCTGTTTTGACCCATATTTAGCACAGTTATACCCAAAGGTATCATCAAAAAAATTCATTTTTTGTAGGACGATATCTAGACAAATAAAAATCTAGAAATCGTGTTCTGAAAATTTCATTGTTTCAAAAAGTTATTTTTCACCTGTAGACTTTCATAATTGAACAAATTATAAATATTGAAATTCCAAAAATTTGTAAAGCGTTTCGAAATTTATGAACCTATTCCTGATTTTTTTTAAATTCAATGTTTGGGGCTGGTTGATGTGAGGGGTTCCAAAATGAAATTAGGGTAAAAATGAATGTTTTCAGAATTTTGTTTTTAGACGTAATCATTTAATGTTAACAGATACCTGAATTTAGAGAAATCTTACTTGTTCAAAGTCGTGTCAAAAAAGTAGGGTTTTTTTTCAGAAAAATATGTTCAATTTGGGGATTAATTAGCAGTTTTATGAAGCGTTTTGAAACAATCTTTGAAGTATTTTTCTCAACTTTGAGACATTCTACGATTTATTGAAATTTTAATGTAATTCAAAAAAAAAAATTGTCTCAGAATTCGACAATTTTTTCTTTTATTGGAATTAATTGGACACCTATTCTTTTGAAGACCCTTTAGAAAAAAATGGGGTACCCATAAAAAACAATAGGGATCTTCATTCTATTCTTGGAACCTCTAATTTGGTATGGTCCTAATCGAAAAATCTCATTTTTCAGTTTCTTTCTAGTTTTTCAAAAATATCTTCATTCAAATGTTTTCTAGTAATTTGAAAAAATCTAACTAAATCACTTATAGACAGGATTTTCACTTTCTCGCTTGAACTGTTATAGATTTAAATATAGAGAAAAAACGTATTTTTCAGTGACAATACACCTCAAACTACTGGCCCACATCTATTAGTCAAAGTCGTCACTGGTTCCGACAACAAACATCGTTTCAAACTATCGATTTCTGCTAGGGTTACAAAACAAAGTGGTTGTGGAGGAGGATTAGCCGTCACAAATTCATGGAAATCTATTGGGCCGCCAAGAAATTCTGCCGGCAATTATTCAAGAGATCTCTATTGTAGATGGGCTCTTTTTGCTACTATGAATCAACCAATTAAGATCGAAGCCAATTCAATGGTTGATTGTGAAAATGATGAGCTCAAACTTGTCGATCTATTGGATACGGAAATGGTTTGGGATATATGCAATAAAACAAACTTCCAATTTTATCATGATGGCGCCATGGGTGTTCTATTTAAATCAAGCATGGGTGGAAGTGGTGTAGGATTTAATTTATCCTATATACATGACGAAGGTAAAACATATTTCAAACAGAACTTACATACGTACATACATTTTTTCATCTTCAGTTGCTTGTGCTCATAAATTGATAGCAAATGAGAGTGTACAAGTGTATAATTCATCAGAATTTGACCATTGTGAATACGATATACATGGAAAAACCAACGATCCATTGCTTATAAATATGTACACACCAGAAACTTGCGAATCAAATCAAATCACAACTTGGATGAGAGGAGAATCTGAATGTAAACATCCTGCCTGTTATGATCGATCAAGTACCTCGGTAAAATGTAGTAGTACATTTGTGGCAAAGGTGAAAAGTGTGAAAATAACACTTCGTTTGAAAGCTAGCTTTGATTATCAAGTTCTTGCATGTATGTTTTCTTTTTTCGAATCCACAAAAAATCTCAAAAATGACGTTTTCAGCTTGCAATCGAACCATTTATATTGACAAATATCCATCATCATTGCTAGAAAGTTCTGGTCATGACTTTGAAAAAGGAGAATGTATCACAAAATTGGAAGATTCGAAAGGTCCAGAGAACTCTAAAAAACTTTTGATTGTCTTCGATGATATGCGAATGGGAGTTGAAAATGTAGATGGTGCTTGCGATCAGAATTATCTACAAATTAATGCTGGAGATCAAGTGGTCAGTAAGCTTTGTAATACAGCTAAACCTCTACCAATTTTAACCAATGGAAGTACAGATGTTACGGTTGGTTCTGAACAATTTGAATACAAATAATGATTTTTATAACTTACAGGTGACATTTAATACTGATTTCATGAACATTGATTCATATCAAGCTACATATTTCTCAGTTGAATTGGAGACTGAGGATAAAATACAATTTGCTAGTATAAATACTTCAAGAGGTATTGTGGCTAGTTATGGAGGTTTCACTAAAGCTATGGAGCAAATGTGAGTTCTTCAAATCCCACCTCGAAGCCAAGTAATTCCAATTTTTTCAGATTCATCATTAGTCCTCCTGATTCAAAAGAATGTACATTTACCATATCAAGATCAAAAATTTCAAACTGCGAAGAAGGTAATTTGATTTTAAAAATCATCTCAAAATAAATAATATCCTATTCTTAAGATGCTGAATACCTGAAGATTTACGAGATATTTACTGACGATCAAACTCATGAAACCAACTTCTGTAGAACTGTAAGTAAATACTTCGATACTTACTTTTTTCAACTTATTTATTACAGAATGTGAAATTAATAAATTTCAAAAAAATTCAAGAAGGGCGATACTTCCGGATCAATTACAAATCTCAATATCACCCCATAACTGATAATGTTGGCTTTGAACTCAAATGGGCATGCAATGAACCAGTGAAAGAAGAACCCGAAAGATCAGCATTTATTAGATTCGGAAAATAAATTTGTAGGAAGGTTTTGAATTGAATGAATAATTTTTATGTGTTTTTCCGGATTTTGAAAGTATGGGCTATGACATTTTGATCAAGCCAGCTTTATTATTCTCGTTTCTCAGAGATTAATAATGAGTAACGGGTGAGAAGCCAAAACTGTCTCTGTCTCTCTTATATTTCTCCACAAAGAAAAAGGACATGTTGGTTATTAATATGGAAAAAGAAGAGTGCAATAAATTAGCCTAGTGTGTAGAAAAAAAAAGAGAAAGAGAGAGAGGAGTGAAGGTACTATTTAGAACCAAATGGCTAATAGTTAGAAGACATCGATTGATGGGGGTCACTTTTTTGTTTATATTGAAAGGTCAGCTTTAGCATAAACTTTACCTATTCTTTGTTTTGTAGGTTCAAAGTTTACAGCAAACTGAACTTTAAAAAAGGCGCAGGAAGAAATATACACCTTTGAACACAAGGGACAGGTGCAGTACTTTTCAAATTTCCGTGCGTATTCAGTTTCTATTATCGGCTTAGGATATGACCCTTCTCCAGATGGGACCATTTGTCCATAGCCCTCAAATTACCTTTTTTTATTCACCGAAAGTTATGTAATACATAGAAAAAATAGAAAGATCTTAATCTTAAACCGAATTGTGCAATCGACCGTGGTCGAAGCTTTAAAAGATACCGCTCCAATTTTTGGATTCAAACGGTGAACATCTGCTTGAACGTATGTATAGTGAGCCATTAGACAGTAATTATACCTTTTAGACTCCGCCCATTTTTGGGGAAAAGAAGATGTTCATTCTTTTTTTGTTTATTACCGCTAGATCTAGACTCTAGTAATTAAAAAATGTATTATATTTTAGTATTTTTTTAAATACCCAATATTCCCGCAAAGCATTGGTAAGTTGATTTTTTTAGGGTTTTTTTTAAATTTTTTAGTTGATTTTTTCAGGGCTTTATTACATATTTTCTACTGGTCATATTCACGCGTCAGGATGATCAATTGGTTCGAAACCTAATTTTTCTTACCTTGAAGTGAGTTGCTTGAGAACCACCCGAGAAATCCTGCACATTTTCTTGAACATATCCTGTTATCATGTCGGACGTGTATGCTTACATAATAACAGGATAACAAACATTTCATATAGATGGGACCCGCGAATCAACTTTCACATAATAAGCTATGTTTTCCAGTTTTATAGTTAAGACGAGTTGAGCGTGTCAGTTACTGAACCCATCCGACTCTTCTGAGATCCCAATTTTTCATTTTCTATTTACACCTATGAACACGGGTCAACATCTTTTTTGTTCATTTTTGTAAAAAAAAAACTAGTGCTGGTACAAGTTAATTTGAAATTGTTTATTTTCAAAAATATGTCTTTCGATAGGTTTTTTTTTTGTTGCTAGAAGTTTTTATTTTCGCATAAAATTTCAAAAAAAAAAAGACTTTAAACTTCGGAAACATCAGAAACAAACTGAAAAGATAAAACTCACGTAATTTTTTTTTTCATTGTTTATCACGTGAATTTTTCAATGTTTTTGTGCATTATAATATTAGGTTGTTAATTAGGAAACCGTAGTTGTATTGCCAACTATTTAAGTGGCAGCCGATCAAGTTCTTTGCGAATGACATTCATCCATTTCATCATATGAAACTATTGTTCTAGAAAATAAAGGATTAAACGTCACCATATAGCATAGCTACCTTTCTGATATTTGTAGTTTTTTTTTAAAACCATTTTTCAAGCAAATTTTTCTGTTCCTATGTAATCTTCAAGGCTGAAAATTGAGTTTGAGAAAAACTAATACATCTTATACAGTGATACTTTCAAATATAAATATAAAGTTTGTTCAATTCGGGTCCTCCTACACTTTATGTAACGTATGAATTTCAATACCCTTGTTAAGATCAAGTTGAATTTTTCTCACGTTGTTTCTTTGATTTTTGGAAATTGAAAAAAATTCAAATTCAAATTCAAAATGTCTTTTTCAAAGCACCGATTTCTGCAGATTTTTGAAATTTATATGTTCTTTCCAATTTTTGAAATTTTCCAGTTTTGAATTTCATTTAATCTCGGGTTTTATAGTATTTTGAAACTGTGATCTTCTTCAGAGCATCTCATTTTGTAACCTACTCCTCTCTCGTTTAATTAGCTCATCTACATTTCTTATTTTCAGTGAAGAAATAGACAATGCCTGAGGTGACAATGTGGATGTCAAATCGATAACTAACTCGGCGTAATGGTGTGGTCAAGGAAAGTCATTCGAGTTCTCATTCATTATTCTGGTATTCACATCAACTGATACATGTTGTCGGAATCATAAACTAGTTCGAAATTTCGCGTGTGTTACCTTTTTTAAAATGTGTTACCTTATTCTGAAATATGAGATAAATTGGTTCAGCTATGTAGTAAATTAAATAACTCACGGAACAGCAGCTTCCAGCTCTGAAATTATTTCAGCAACATCCACGAGTTTTTCTGATGGTTGTTGGATCGATGGAGATGGATCGTCCTGTAAAAAACATTAATTAAGAAGGGTTTCTAATTTATATAGAGAAATTCAAGAAAATAGCTAATTAGGGGAATGCCTAACGCTAAATTGTTGATGTGCGTAAAAATATTTTCATACTTATCGATACCAAATTTAATGCGCAGTGAATTTCGCATATTTTTAAACCTTAACAAAAGATTTGTCCCACCCGAAACACGGAAAAAACAAAAAAACGACTGCATGTCCCCTTCCCCTTTCAAACACACAAACGTACACACGCACCTTTTTTGTTTTTTGAAAAAAAACTAAAACTTAGGTAGCTTCGAAATTTAGGTAGTTCGATGAAAAAACGGCGTTCAGGCTTCAAATAGTGCTAAAACCTTAGTCTACATTTTGAAATTTTCAAAAAAGGAAATAATGAATATATGCTCTCCAATTTTTTCGTGCGAGTCTGTGACCAGAGCGGTCTTTTTGGAAGTCACACACATTTTTATGCCACTTATGAATAGGTTCTTTTTTTGAACTCACCTTTTTTGAAGTATCCAGTTTGATGACATCATTGGTGTTCGATTGAACAGACATAGCTTGTTTCGGCAATTTCCGACGACTGAAAAAAATTTACTTTATGAAGAAATGTGGTAAGAAAAGGAAAAAATACGGCAACATTGAGACAAGTGAGAAGCCCAAACTGTCTCCTTCCCTCTCTATCTTTTTCACTGTCTCTCTTCTATTTCTCCACAAAAAAGTACATATATGTAGTAAAAGAAAAGTGCATTAAATTAGCCTAGTATGTGGAACAAAAAGCCAAATAGCTGCTAATTGGAAAAAATCGATTAATAGGGGTCATAATAGATGTTCACTTTTTTGTTTATGTTAAAAATTGATCATTAGCATAGGGTCAACTTTAACAACAAACTAAACATTTAAAAAATAGCAGGAATTTTATGATGAGCCTGTTTGAAAGAGGAATAATGGGAGTGCTCAGGAAGAAATATACACCTATGAACACAACGGGCAGGTGCAATAACTTTCAAATTTCCGTGCGTATTCAGTTCCAATGTTGTAAAAAAAAAGCAATGTGAAAAAAACGGAATTATTACATATATTCAAACCACAAAAAAGTTAAGGAACATTTTTCGGTTTTCCCAATAGAGCATGTTTGCGTGACCCTCTTCAACCGGACGAATAATTTTCTTTTTTTTTGCAAAATAAAATAAAGAAATATATAGGTCAAATATAATATTGGGTATGTCTGAAAAATGCGAAAAAAAATTCAGGTTAAATATTCCCTATCTCAAATAACCAAAGTAATTTTTAACTTCTTGATATTGCATTTTATAATTTTTTTAAAATAATTGTATTAATTTGATTTCATTAAGTTGGAACGTTTCAGATATCGGAATGTGCACAATTCAAACCCGATTTGTGCACTCGACCGTGGTCGGAACTTCAAATGGTATCGCCGTGATTTTTGATGCAATACCGTTCTAGCTCTTGTAATGATGCATATTCTTTCTAAATTGTCAATTTGATGCGTCATGACCCCCAAAACCTAGATTCATATGTTTCTAGGCTTTTTAGGATATTTTAGGATCACCAGAAGCTCCTAATATTAATTAAAACCTATTTAA
>LR549738.1:0-10206 GCA_900536415.3 Caenorhabditis sp. 38 MB-2015
TCTGGTGGATTGAGCTGTGTTCGAGATCTTCTCCTTCGAATTCTCTTCAATTTGACTTTCTTCACTACACTTCTGGTCACCTTTATTTAATACATTGTTTGTTCTCTCTTTTACTCCCACAAATTGTATCTCTCAAAATTCTTTCACTTGTTTCATGTACCCTTTTTCTTCTGTTTCGTCTTGGTTTCGTCCTGTTTCGTCATGTGCCATAATTTTAGTCTGTGATATTATTTTTCTCCTGTTTTTGATCATTTATGTTTTTCTTTTGTTCTCCCATTTTTATCACGAAATTGAAAATAAAAATTATAATATAAGTTGTTCGAGAGTTCATTTAATAAACAGTGAAAAAGTGAAATAGTGTTGAAAAGCTTCAAAGATGAAAACAATGAAAATAAATAAATGTAAAATAAAGTGAAAAAAAATAAAAAAATAAATTATAAAATGTACGTTTTTGAAAAATTTTTCTAGATTGGGAAATCCGACGAAAAATGTATCTTTTTAATTTTTTTTTCCGGCCGCATGACAGTCATCGATGTTTTTCTAAAATGAGACCCTCATATATGATTTGTAATACAATTTTCGAAGCAAACAGAAAACATCGGCTCTAACCCAACATTGTTTTGGTGCACACATTTTTCTCTTAAATTTTTCCGACTACATCACACATTTTTAGTGATATAATTTTATTAACACCAAAAAAACTTTTTAAAAATTGATTGTTATAGTAAGTCAACATCGATGGGTGTGCTGGTACTAATTGGTTGAGCCCAGAAGACTGAATCATCAATAATTTCTTCTTCTTCGAGTTCGACGACTGAAAAATCAATATTTTGACTCAGCAATTCTCATGGATATAAACTTACGATTCGCGTCATACATACGTTGATAGTAGTATTGGTTCGGAGGAGCAACAGTTTCTTCATGTGGAGAATCATTTTCGATAATCTCATGTATGTTGTTGTCCTCAAATGGTATCAAAAAACGTCCTCCTACAATTTGCCTCTTCGTTTCTCCATTTTCGATGACAGTTCGACGAATTCGACACAAGTTATCGGGTTGGTTGTTCTCGAGAACTTGCGGGTAATCTTGCACATATTGGGTGCAGAATAACCTGAAAGCATAATAATAAATTTATCAAGCTTATTGAACCACATTTGAGGGTGTTAACTTTTTAATGATTTTCGAAATGAAATCACTAATTCAAATTCCTACTTTGATTACAACAGATTTACATCTTTCACGTGAAACGTTAATGTTTTTCAAAAATAAAATATCATTTTTCGAGAAATAATTTACGAAGAATTACATAGACTTTTCAGAAGATGCAAATTCTAAAAAAAAACTGTCAATTCAACATCTGAACATTCAGATTCACTTTTTTGGCAAACATTGAAACCGGAAATTTTTGTGAATTTTAGAACCAAAACATTCATCACACAGAGAACCGAAAAGTTTTGAAAAATAGAAACAGCCCTAGTATTGGAGAACATTTTTTTAGAAGATTGTTTTATCGATGTGGTGTAATGATGAGCTCATGAAACCCAGCTTCAATTTTTTCATTGGAACAGTACATTTTTAAAGAATAATACTTTCTAACCCTAACTTTCGAATTTCGAGATATATAACCTTTAAATTTAAAATATATTAAAGGGGGGGGGTAACACCAATTTTTGAGTATAGTTTTTTTTTTGATTTGAAACTAAAGAGTACCACCGACATAGTAAAACTACCAAGGGAATTTTTACCGGAAAATCTAGTATTCGAGAAAATTGGATTTAGAACTTTTTTTGAACGTATAGCTACGTGCTAAAATTTGTAGGGGACTGGAGAAATTCTCGAATACTAGACTTTCCGGTGAAAAGGGGGGGGGGGGTTTCCGGCGTTGTGTTCAAAAGAAAGAGCACCATCGATATAGTATAACCCCAAGGTAGTTTTCATCGGAAAGCCTAGTATTCGAGAATTTCTCCAGTCCCCTACAAATTTTACCACGTATAGCTAGCTATACGTTCAAAAAAAAGTTCTAAATCCAATTTTCTCGAACACTAGATTTTCCGGTAAAAATTCCCTTGATAGTTTTACTATGTCGGTGGTACTCTTCAGTTTCAAATCAAAAAAACTATACTCAAAAATTGGTGTTACCCCCCCCCTTTTAAATCAGCAACACTTCGATTAAACTTTTCTGGTAAACTCTGAAACCGGATACTTTTTTAAATTTCGAGACTAAAAATGCTGATTATAAATACATACCCTTTTCTCAAGTTTTTTTCTCAACAAAACTACCCGATTGAAAATCGATTTTCCTGGGATCAAATTATTTGAATCAAAACAAAGGATAAATCAAGCATAACAATTTAACATACATATTTTTGTGGTAACATTTTGATCATGATCAAGAAATTATGACTTAATAATTATCGGTCCATGAGTTTTTTTTTTTTTTTTTTGAAAGAATGTGTCTGAAACAGTGAATTCTAGATCTTGAGCACAATTTTTTATATGTCAAGTATCAGAAATATCAGGCGTGAATTTTATGGTTGTTACTATTTCAGATTTTCAAGAGCTCTTTTTTTTGGCTAAAAAAAATTTGATCAAAAAATTTAGGAATTTGTTTGAAACAGTAAAATTTCTGAAATTAGAAAATTTGAAAAAAATCTAAAATAACATTTTCATAATTTATGTAGATCAGACATTGTTTTTGAATTGTCATATTCTGAATTTCAAAGCAACAGATTTTTGATTAAAACTCACCACAAAATTCCTTCCTTGGAAACCGAGAGTCTATTCATTCTGTTCGATGGTTTCAGCATTTTCAAAATCACTTCGAACAATCTGTTTTTTCTTGCAACTCGCTTCTTCTCCGCTCTACAACAAAATCATGATTTTCAGTGATTCAAAAACAAAAACTCACTCATTCTTGCGCTCCTGTATATCAAAATCTTTGTGCGAAATTTTTTTAGGCATAATCGCGAGCAAGTGATGATCAATGATGACTTCGTTTTTTGGTGATATTGAGCCACGCCTACTTCAACGAGCGCACTCTAGTCAAACAGAAAAAAGGCGCGACCAGAAAAACACATCTGCGTGCACTTTTTGTTACCACCGGTTGAAACAAAAAAACCGAAAAATGGCACTTTTAGAAAAAAAATTCATTTATTTTTGGTGGGCCAGGTTGATCTGAGTGGAATTTTTTCTCGAAATGAAGCAAACAATGATTTTTCAAAACTCAATTTGCCAGGAAAATGGTATTTTTTATCTGAATTGAAATTTAAATGAAACGTTAGTATTTTAATGAAATCGGAATCGTTCAAGCTTTGTACTACTTCTAAACTATTGAATGTTTTTTATTTAATTTGAGCTCAGAAAAATAAGGAAATCAGTATATCTCGAATACAATGTGTTAAACGACCCTTCAGAAACAGTAATATGTAAAAAATTGTATTAATTCAGAAATTACGAAAAAACATTATCTTGAATTTCACTGTTTCACAATACTTATTTATATGTTATAAACATTCCCAAATATTAAATACGCAAAGAATTTTCAAAAAAAAAAAACCCTGAAATTGCAAAATGAGCTTTCTGGGTGAAAAACACTAAAAAGAAAGACAATTTTTAAAAAAGTTTTATTTTTAATCCGCCGGAAGTTTTTTTGAAAACAGTTATGAATTATCAAAGTTGTTTTATTTTTCTTATGGTTGTAAACCGGGTGCAACGGGTGACCCGTCCTCCTTTTTCTGTTTGACACCAGCCACACCCAACCCGTTTTGGAACCCTAATTTTTCAATACAGTTTTCCAATTCTGTCATTTTGATCTATAATGGTCTGATTCTCTCATTATTTTCTGCCATTGGGAGCGTCACGAACTAATGTTGACAATTTGGTATTTCTTTATCAAAACTTTTAGAAACAATAATTTTTCAAAAAGTGTTTCGTTTTCTCCGAAAAATGAACGCGGAATTGATTTTTTCATTATCCTTTCATCAAAATTCCCCGTTTTTCCTATTATCTAAATTAACTTTTTTGTTTTTTCTATGCTCGGCAGACGTTATCAACATGTTTAGTTTTTCTGAGTTCAAGAAAATTATGATATGAAACAAACTCCTTTCAAAGCGAAAATACATTTTTTTTTTCATCCCACATACATAACTTCTGACTATCGAAAAAAATTATCAAAAAATAGTTCAAAAGGTTGTGCCGACAGGGAGCTTCTTTTCAATGAGTAGAAGACACTACGCCTCTATTGAAAAGGAATCAACGCATGCGCATCTGCGTTTCTCAAAAACAAAACTGTTTTTGATCTCGCCGACAGTGATCAGAAACTTCGTGGGTGGTCCAGATGTATGCGTTATAGGATTGAAAAAAAGTGGTTCTTAAAAACAGATAAAAACTCTAAAATTGAAAAGGAGTGAAAAAACAGTGAGATTCTTTAGGAGACTCAGGATAAAATCTCCAAAAATGCCTGTTTCACATAAAGTACTCATAATTTTCAGAAATGTTCAAAGTTTGTTGGTTCGTGAGAAATCAAAAAGAAATATTTTGAATATAACAAATCCATAGTGGAAGCAGTGTTCCTTAGTACTCTCGCCGACGGTGATCAGAATCTTCGTGGGTGGTCCAGATGCTGTAAGAAAAAACTAGCAGATTTTTTTTGGTTCTTCTATTTTTTTTTTCGTTTCATAACAGAAAATTGTACTTTTGAAAGCAGATGTTATTTTTTTCGTTCAAATAAAAATTGTCCTTTTCCAATCTGTGAAAGGAAACCTAAAAATACCACTAAAAACCATCACTCCTGTTTTACTATTCCTCATACCTTTTGACTATTGAAAAAAAAAACGATTCGAAAATAGTTCGACACTACGCTTCTATTAGAAACGAATCAACGCGCCTGTGTTTATAGAAAAAAAAGCTGTTTTTATCTCGCCGACAGTGATCAGAATCTTCGTGGGTGGTCCAGATGCTGTAAGAAAAAACTAGCAGATTTTTTTTGGTTCTTCTATTTTTTGTTTCGTTTCATAACAGAAAATTGTACTTTTGAAAGCAGATGTTATTTTTTTCGTTTAAATAAAAATTGTCCTTTTCCAATCTGTGAAAGGAAACCTAAAAATACCACTAAAAAGCATCACTCCTGTTTTACTATTCCTCATACCTTTTGACTATTGAAAAAAAAAACGATTCGAAAATAGTTCGACACTACGCTTCTATTAGAAACGAATCAACGCGCCTGTGTTTATAGGAAAAAAAGCTGTTTTTATCTCGCCGACAGTGATCAGAATCTTCGTGGGTGGTCCAGATGTAATTGTTTTTTTTTTTTGAATGAGGTTAATTGATTCCTTGTTTCAAAACGGTTTGTTGAAAATAAAATAAAAACTCTACCATTGAAAAAGAATTTCAAAAAATCTTGTGAGATTTCCTTTTTTGGAGAAAGTTTCCGAAAAATGCCTGTTTCACATGGTATTTTCATAACTTTCTGGAAATTTTGGAGAGTTTTTCGTTTGTAGGACAGTCTGAAATTAGGAAGAATTATTCAAAATATAACAGCTTAATTTTTAAAACAAAAATAGAAGCATAGTGTTTTTTGTATCCCTTAGTACTCTCACCGACGGCGATATAAAGCTTTATGGGTGGTCCAGATGCTCGTTTTTGTAAAAAAAAAAACTAGCAGATTTTTTTGGTTCTTCTTTTTCTTTCATTTCTTAACAGAATTTTGTACTTTTGAAAGCAGATGTTGTTTTTGTTCGTTTAAATTAAAAAATTTCATTCTCCAAAAAAAAATCTGTTTCACATGATTTATCTGTGGGAACCTAAAAATACCACTAAAAACCATCACTCCTGTTTTACTATTCCTCACACCTTCTGACTATTGAAAAAAAAAAACGATTCGAAAATAGTTCGACACTACGCTTCTATTAGAAACGAATCAACGCGCCTGTGTTTATAGGAAAAAAAAATACTGTTTTGAAAAAAAATACCATTCAAAATAAAAAATACTCCAACATTGAAAAATAATTTCACAAAATCTCGTGAGATTTCCTTTTTCCTTTGAGAAAGTTTCCAAAAAATGCCTGTTTCACGCATTGTATTGATAATACAAGGTATGTTTTAGGGATTCTCGAAGAATTTTTCTGTCCTTGATCAGTCTGAAATCTATTCTTAATATAACATTTTAATTTTTTGGAAAACGACAAAAACATAGTGATCCCTTGGTACACTTGTCGACAGTGATATGAAACTTCGTGGGTGGTCCAGATGTACACATGTGTTTTTTTGTATTGAGTACATATGTTTTTTTTTTTTATAAAACTCTAAAATTGGAAAAGAGTAAAAGAAAAACCTGATGGAGAATTTCTCAAAAAATTCCTGTTTCACATAGTTTATTCATAATTTTGAGAAATTTTTAGATAGTTTTCCTGTCGTTGTTAGTCTGAAATCAGGAAGAAGTTTTCAATATAAAAAATTCTTTTTGTTTTTGTTTTTGTTTTTTTTTTCTTTTCTAAAAAAACGCCGGGAGACGAGTATCTAAAAGCAATTTTTAAAATAATGAAAAGGTGAAAAAAAATTTTGAAAACGTTTTTGTTTTTCTGAAAAAAAAATTAAGGATGTCAACAAACTGAAAAATGTGTTTGTTTTTCTCGATTTGCTAATTTTTCAAAATTATCAAAGCTTTAAAATCACTTTTTTTTTCATTTTCATTTTCTAAAAAAAATTCTGTTTCACATGGTTAATTCATATTTTTTTAAAACGTTTGAAGCAGTTGACATTCGATATTACTTTTTTCTAACTCTATTCATTTTACGTTTTGAATTCTGATATCATGAAAAAAAAACTATTTAGAAAAAAGAAATTGAGTTTAATGCTCTTACCAGAATTGAGATTATGTAACGTCCGATGACCTTCTCGCAAAGTTTTTCCAGAGCCGGACCAGGGTTGGCCATGCATTTTCTTTCTTTTCGAGAAAATTATACAGATCTCATCTTTAAAATACATATAATGGTCGTTCTTTGTGTCGAACAATATCTTTTAAAGATGGTGCGTTTTTCTGTGAGAAAAAATTTCAAAAATGAACATTTATTGATCTAGTTAGATTCACAGAACCAATTTAAAAAAAAAGAAAATTCTTTATTTTTTGCCGAAAAACAATCCGCCAAGCAAGCCGCCTCCTCCCTATCCTCCCCATGATCCTGGCTGGAACTCACCGAAACCTCCACCCCATCCGCCCATTCCACCCCAACCATGGTGCATATGGTGCCCCCAACCCCATTGGGCGTCGACGACCACACAGCAAGAAATCAGAAGAAGAAGAGTCAGAAAAAGTGTGACGAGAGACATTGTTTTGTGAAACTAACATGGGTCCATTTCTTTTATATCTTATCATTTGGTTCATTGATGTTAGATAACCTTTTTTGGTACCGACTAGTTTGTCAAATTTGTTGTATTTCTGGAAACAGCGAAACACAAGATACATTTCTGGAACTGCAAATGATGATAATTGTTTTTTTTTTCTAGGTCCAACCAGTTTTGATAAAATCTGGGTTGCAGTTCAAAAGTACAAAAAAACAAATGGAAGTTATGAAAAACAACTTCCGAGAGAACTTCCAAACTGATCCAAATGTGGCTCACGTTCAAAAGAGCAAAGTTGACCATATCATGTTGGTCGATGAGCCAGCGTAGCTCAGTGAGTTGCTCTAAAAAACAATTGAGAGCCATGTTGAAGCTTGGTCAGAATGCAGATTTTTGAGAATACTTGTTTCATCATAAAACTGAAAATTTACCCTTTTTCAATTCTAAACATTCAAAAAAAATTTGTTTTTAGGAAAACCCCAACAACTACCTGAAAGGTAAAATGATTACTCATTAAACTTTTTTGTAACAGTGCTTGTTTTGAACTACATAAATTCAAAGTTCTATAAAAACAATGAAGTTTTTTCTTATTTTTTACATTTGAAAATTTGTAAGTTTACCGTTTAATTGGATTTATTAAAATATTTTATATTAATTTGGGTATTGAGAAAGCCAATTGACTCTGAGTAAAGCGAGAAAAAGAAGTTTGACCATTTGCATATTCAAAACCAGAATATTCATTATTTTGAAAATAATTTTTATTTTTTTCAACATTTTTGTCTTGAAGAACTGCACAACGTCGTGCTGCAACGTTCTGCTCCCCCCTCTGATATCCTCTCATTTCTAAAATGTCTCCCTAAAAATTCTTTTTACTCCTAATTTCTAGTCATTTTTCTCTCTTTCTCTTTATCCACCTGTATATATATATTCTGATTCTCTGATTTGATCTACCGCGCTCTTGCAGAGGCGCACTTGGTCATCTTATTTTTTTTTCATCCTATTTTACTACCTCTATCCCCCATTTCACATGTAAATATTAATTTGATTCTTTTTTTTTTGTTTTTTGATGTAGTTGTATGAATAAATAAATAAATAAAACATAAACTAATTGAAAATTCAAGCGAATATAAATTCGCAATCAAATTGTTTTTGGTTGATTGAAATATATGTATAGCTTGAAACAGTAATTTTTTTTCACAGAAAAGGAATAGAAATTCTAAGACTTCGATGTTTGAGACTGAAGATTTTCACCCAGTTACGTGTTTATTGTTGATAGAAATGCAAGTGAAACATTTTGCTGGTTTTTTCATGGAATTCTAATGGGGTGATGCAGATGCTAAAAAATGTGCGTTTTTTAAATTAAAATACATAAAATTTCCACTGCAGGAAAATCACGTTCAATTCTTTTTTACATAGGAAATGTCTTTTTTTTGAATTAAACGTACGTTTTTTTGAGGTTTCTATTTTATCTAAAAAAAACGCACGTTTTTTAGCATCTGCATCACCCCATAACAATCAAACAGAAGATAATATTAATTAAAGACAACAAAACCAAAAAAAAGCTTTTTGAAACAGGGAAAACTTTTCGAGAGTAAGACAACTTTTACATAAGGTGTAATTTCTTCTGACCTATAAACATTTTATGACCTTATGAAAAGAAGCATGTTATCTTTTCGAATTCTAACACATATATAACAAAATGGAATTACTGTGAAAGGACAATAAGCTAAGAAAACACTCCACTGAAACAGTATTTTTTAAAACTTTTACTGGCGGCAAAAGCTATCAAGCGAAAGACTTTGACCAACAACTTCAGAACGTGAATTTATGTATTAAAAACAGAGCTTAATCGATTAGTTTTTCTCTTACAAAAAATATTCCAAACTTTCAAAGTGGATTAGAAACTAACAAATAACTTTCATTCAATATTTTCATGATGATTTTGAATACTATTCACTGTTTTAAAAAATTGGGGATTATGCTCGAGCAGCTTGAATATAACAGCTTGAGTAAATGAATTTTCTGAAACAGTAAAAATTCCGAAGATTGAAATTTTGGAAATATTTCTCTAGGCATCAATATTGCAATGAATTTCCCAAATAAAACATTTATTATCTCACCCAAAACACCCAAATTATGAATAAATTGGAACGGCTCTTTTACCGCAAACGTAACCACGGATATAATTGATATTCGCTGTAGAAGTTGACACAGTACACGAAATATCGGCCAAATCTCCCGAAACTGCACCACCCGAACCATCAGTTCTGTTGACAACTGCCATTTGGACACATGATTCAGCTGTTCTGTAATTAAGATTCCAAATATACGTCGTGTTCTGTATAGAAACCAACTCACAAGTAATAATCAGGTTGTCCCGGTGTCCAAACCATCATATTCTTGAGAGTAGTAAAACCATCAGTCCATTCGTAAGCATCGTTAGCCCATGGAACACAACCAGTTGCATTTTCTTTGGTACCAAGACAAGTGGATGTTCTTTGTGCTCCAACCCAGAAAGCACCTTGTCTAATGTCACCGGACAATGCTATGAG
Organism: Caenorhabditis sp. 38 MB-2015; assembly: GCA_900536415.3. NCBI lineage: Eukaryota > Metazoa > Nematoda > Chromadorea > Rhabditida > Rhabditidae > Caenorhabditis > Caenorhabditis quiockensis. The sequence continues at coordinate 9,891 of LR549738.1, forward strand.
AATCGCAGTTGCTTTGCCTGAAATTACTCTGAAGCTTTGTAAAACTCTCACGTAACTTACTAATAATCCAGACGGATTCCGCCGAGTTTTCGATTCCTGACAATGTTGCATTGGCCGCCTCACAACTTGCCAATGCTGCCGCTTGAGTTACAGTACCCGCATGCACGAGAATACACCATTTACCCAGTTGTCTACTGAAGTATGTCCATCCACTTTGACATTCCCATCCGATGATTGTTGTGGTTGGTGTCTTTGTTGTTGTGGTGGTTGGTTTTGTGGTTGTCGTGGAAGTAGAAGTGCTTGTGCTGGTATCATC
>LR549741.1:0-11631 GCA_900536415.3 Caenorhabditis sp. 38 MB-2015
TCACAGATTTTCTCCATCGTTTTTCGTTTTTCAATAAACCTCAAAAAATAGGGGTGTCCTATCTGGGCGCACTGTAGATAACATCTGGGAAACAATTGCTCATTAAAATTAAGATACTTTTGACTTACAATCATAGTACAGTAACATGTCACACATGTAAAGTCGTTATAATTTGGGGTCGTCATTCCGAGTGGATCAGTATAGTAATAAACAAGGCCTATGTGTGCAGTTTCATGCATATCCAAATCATAGTGAAAAATAATGATAATCCTGTAAAACAGTCTATTACATGTTGAATTTTGTTGAATGCTGCTCCGAGTCGATCAAAATATGATGAAATAGCTGGCATTTCATTAAAGACTCATTATAATATTATTCAACTTACTCCATGTAATTGTCACATTTGGCATTATATTTGAAGAAAAACCCTATAATAGACCATATTATACTGTAAATGACAGGAATGAGAAACAAAAATAGAATCTTCTTTCAGCAATAAACTTATTGTAAAATTTTCATTTATTTTATCTTTGTAGACTCATCACGAGTCTTGTCGTGATAAAAGTGTGCAAACTTTTTTGATAATCTTCAGAAGTGCTTCTGAAATCAGATTTTTATCATCATTTCTAGTTTGAGGTCCACTACCCTTAGTAGCCGAACGAAAAGGCTGAATGATAATGATATTTGGCAGTGGGTCAAGCGCTGGGAATATCGAAGCTGTCAAAATTATGAAATTAATTGTAAACCCTATATCGTCTTTAAATATTGGTGCAGAAAACATAAACATCATTGAAATATAAATCAACATGACTGGAATGAACGTCTGCACTACTAATGCTTTAAATAATTGCTGCTGAATCTTTTGATTTCTAGTTGAACCTGTTGCCAGTTGTTGTTTTGTTTTCAAGTAGCACCCGATTCCGAAGTATAACACGGCAAAAACAGAGAGCATCTAAAATCATTATGAGGTTAAAGAAAAAGGAATTCCAAGTTACAATCATTGTGCAACAACATATCATAAACATGAAAGCTGTGTAATTTGGCTTTTTTTCTTCAAGAGAATTTATTTCGTAATATATAAGCCCAATGTATGCTATATTTTTGACGTCCAAGTCATAATATTCCAGCATTGCATTTCTGATACAAATGAAAACAGTGTATTTCTAGAGAACCTACTTCATGTAGTCGTCGAATTGTTCATCATACCTACAACAATAGCATAATACCCACCAAAGAGTGCTGTATAACAATGGGATTAGTGTCAGCATGCAAAACTTGCTTCCAGATATGTACTTGTTAAAAAAGGTTCTGTAAGCAACCATTCCGAATAACTACGCCCATTTAACCGAAGGTTTCCAACTTACGGATGAAAAACACCGTATCGATACGCGAAATGAACGCTAAAAATAGCCATGGAAAAAGAGAAACAGGCACAGTACAAAAATACTAAGTAAATGGATTGATCTCTGGTGAGATAGTCGGCAGGTATTGTACGAAAAACAACGAAAGCGTTTCTGTATGACATCAAGGACTAAAGTCAGAGTTCGTTCTAGATCTCGCGAATATTGATTTTCTTACCGTAGCTGCCACAACTTCAACGAATGAAAAAACAATTTCAAATACACATATGTAGATCATCAAATACTTGTACCTTCCAAATTGCGTCGGTGAATTTTTGACAATCAATGTTATCAAATATGTATTGAAAATTAGAGATAAAAATGCGCAGATGTATTGCGACCAGTTCTCAATACCAGCCCAGAGCTTGTCAGTTATAAGCATGATGTGAAGTGAACCGTTGTGGCCTTGATTTTTGTTCATAGAAAATAATGGTCCTCCTGGGAACTGTTCAGCGTGATGTATAAATTTTCTTTTTAGAATCGAGTGATGTTTGTTTTTCAGAAGTTATGTGTGGGACGTAGGGAGTTGTGATTTGTAAATGATGTTAGAGCTGTATTGGCCACATAATGACATAATGACAGAAGGAGAACCCTGTTTGCTTGAAATTCGCCCAATATGATTTCTATCAGATTTCGCGAGAAGCAGGTTTTCCTAACTAACGCCACCAATTTCCATAAAAAATAGTCTGAAACTTTCCAAACCATGAGAAGATGTTGTGTTTCTTTTGAAAACAGCAAAATCAAAACTTTCGATTTTTTTGTCTCCGATCGTTACGTGAAAAGAAACATCACGAATTCATTTTTCAGAAGGTCTTCCTGCTATCCGCAACGCCCATTTCATCCGATGCAAAAACTTTCACGATTTTGGGATTGAGTACATTGGCAATTATGCTGGAGACAAATTGAAAGTTCTGGAAATCAATGAATGTCCGAGAGTCACCGAATTTGGGCTCGATCATCTTTTGAAGTTCAAAGCACTCGATCGACTCATTCTCAAAAACTTGAAATCGGTTCATGGAAAAGGCAAAGTTGAGCAGAAGTTGAAAAATGGCCTAAAAGATACTGACATTGTGTTCGAGGTTTGATATTTAATGTGTATCATAGATGTAATATAGCTCAATAAATATCTAAGTTTTCTAGAAAGCTGAGTGAGCAATTTTTTTTATAGAGAATAATTAATATTTCGAAATTCGAGTGAGTTGTTAGATTCCGTTCGATTGTTTCCGACAAAAAGAAGATTGAATCACTTTGATAGCATTAAGAAACGTTTCTGAATGAAAAAATTGTCTATAAGTTTGAAATTTTCTCACCTTTAGTCGCTGAACGGAATGATTCAATGATGAAAATATTCGGAAGTGGGTCTATGGCCAGAAAGATTGAAGCTGTCAATATCACAAAACTGATAGCAAATCCAATGTCATCTATGAAGATTGGTGCTATGAACATGAACATCATAGGAATATACATTAATACAACTGGAATGATTGTCTGTACAACTAAAGCGTTGAATAATTGTGCTGAATCTTTTGATTTCTAGAAGAGCATATTGATATAGAAAGCGTTTTCTTTGTTATTGAGTAGCACCCGATTCCAAAGTACAAAACAGCAAAAATGGAACATATCTGATAGGAATTTGACAGATACAGAGGGGTTACAAACAAAAAAATGAACTCACAACCATTGTACAACAACATGCCATTCCTATGAAGTTGGAATAGTTTGGCTTCTTCAATCCAGCCGAGTCAATATAATAATACATGAGGCCACAGTATGCAACTTGCTTGATGTTCAAGTCATAGTGTTCAAGCATGGCGTTTCTAGTATTCATTAAAATTAAAAAAACAAAAATCAACTTACTTCAAATAATCGTCAAGTTCGTCATTATACTTGAAAACGTAGCTTATGAGGCACCACAAAATGCTATAGAAAACTGGAATGATTGATAGTAAATAAAATTTGTAGCCAGATATGTACTTAATGAAGAATTTTCTGTAAAAAACTGAGAAGTTTTTCGTATTATTTTACTACGTACTGGTGAAATACACCATATCGGTAGGCGAAATGAATGCTCAAAATCGAAATAGAGAACGAAAAACATGCACAGTACATTAGAACAAGACAAATGGATTGCTTTCTTGTCTCGGCAGCTGTTTTTCGAAAAACAACGAACGCATTTTTGTAAGACATCACAGACTGAAATTAACAAATTGGTAGTGAATAACGATTACATTTTACCGTGTTTGCTACGACTTCCATGAATGAGAACATGATCTCAAATACACAAATGTAAATCATCAAATACTTGTACCTTCCAAATGTTTCGGTTTCGGAGATTTTGCGGAGATTTTGTTTCGGAGATTTTGTGAGAATCAAAATCATCAAATAAATATTGAATATCAGTGAGAAGAACGCACTGATATGTTCTGACCAATGCTCTAAGTCGTTCCAAAATTTTTCAGAAACGAGCACCATGTGTGAAGTGAACTGCTTTGACAGTTTTTTCTCACTAATTGCGCACACACTGGGGAACAAACCGTCGCGCCATCAATGTTCTTTTCAGAATTGATTTTCGCGTCGTTATGTATGGTAGGAAATTCCTTAAAAAACAGGTGTACAAGGATTTATCTCCAAAACTTTAATTCGCCGTTTCAACGCAAACATTAAAACAAGAGAAACAAGAATTCACAGATTTCGAATATTTTAAAATTGAGAGTGTACCAAATTATCCATTTGAACATTTTTTTAAACCAAAAAGCTACAATTTCTTATGTTCATCATTCTATACACAGTTATCGTCGCAGAATGACAAACCAGTGTTCCATATATCAATAAGCTCAAATAGTATTTCTGAAAAAAAAGAATTTACAATTAATTGTTTTCTAGAAGTTTTTGTAACTTTTTGTTGCTAATCGATATGGTCGAATGATGAAAATATTAGGCAACGGGTCGATTGCCGGGAAAATTGATAGAGTCAATATGATAAACTTGATTGCAATCTCCAAATCGGCTTTGAAAATAGGAGCAAACAGCATAAACATCATTGGAATATACATTAATATTACTGGAATGATTGTTTGCGCTACTAATGCTTTGAAAAGTTGCTGCTGCAGTTTATGATTTTTATTAGACATTATGATCGTTGAGAGAGACCGCTTTGTAGTGAAATAGCAGTTGAATCCAAAATACAAAACTGTGTAGATGGAACTTAGCTAAACATGTGAATTACCTTACGAAAGTCATAATGGTTGTGAAACTTACAATCATTGCACTACAACATATCATACCTATGAAAGCGGAATAGTTTGGTTCTGTTTTTCCTTCAGAATCAGAGAAGTAATAAATAAGTCCGGCGTATGCGACTTCTTTGATGTTCAGATCATAATATAGAAGCATTGTATCTCTGGAATAATATTATTTGATGATTTTGAAGTAGAGAACGCCTACTTCATGTAGTCATCATTGTGATCATTGTATTTGTTACAGTAACTGATAAAAGTCCAAACTATGCTATACAAAATTGGAAAGGTTGTTAACACATAAAATTTGTTTCCAGAAATGTATCTGTTGAAAAACTCTCTACAAATTTACTTTGATTTTTGCCGAATATCTGAAACTAACTGATGAATAACGCCATATCGATAAGCGAAGTGAATTGTCAAAATGGCAACTGAGAAAGCGAAACATGCACAGTACAGAAGAACAAGGTATAGGGATTGCTCCCTTGTGAAGAACACGGAAAGTATCCGGCGGTAAACAATAAACGAATATTTGTGAGAAATCACAGTCTGAAAACGAAGTGAGTATACTTTCTTTGTCTCCAATATGTCTTAACTTTCTGAGACTTACTGTGGCTGCGACAACTTCGACGATTGAATAAAACATCTCAAATACACAAATATAAATCATCAAATATTTGTACCTCCCAAATTGTTTTGGAGAGTTACTGATGATTAATTTTATCAAATAAGTGTTGAAAATAAATGAAAAGCATGCGCAGATGTATTGCGTACAATTTTCAATAGTTTCCCAGCGTTTTTCAGTAACAATCATGATATGAAGCAAACCTGTTGACTATTCTCAGTTCATCAAAATAAAAAAAAATAATGGGACTCTGGGGAATCTTATCGCGTAGGTTGATAAATGTTTTTTCTAGATATCACGTGAGATTTTTTCGTCGTGGTGAACGTCATCAGAAAAATTTGACTATTCGCTCGGATAATTTCCCGCAGTCGAGCCGCAATCGTTGCGGACTGCCCGCAACTATTTGACCGAATCCAAACACTCAAGCAAAATCACTGGATATTATATCAGAAAAATTACAAACAGTAAAAAAAAAACGGAAAACGTGTGTAATTATTGTTCAAAAATACTTGAAAGAGTATATTGGAACAATTGAATAAGTTTCTGGGACAGAAAATAGCCAGAACCCTATTTTTGGTGGGGGTGTCCTATCTCTTTCTTGGGCGGTCCAAAATTGAAGTTTTTTAGCCTAACATAGACCAGAGTCTTCAAATGACATCAAAATTGGCACACGGGGGTTTTTTCACATGCCAAATCGATTAGCGCTCACAGATTTTCTCCATCGTTTTTCGTTTTTCAATAAACCTCAAAAAATAGGGGTGTCCTATCTGGGCGCACTGTAGATAACATCTGGGAAACAATTGCTCATTAAAATTAAGATACTTTTGACTTACAATCATAGTACAGTAACATGTCACACATGTAAAGTCGTTATAATTTGGGGTCGTCATTCCGAGTGGATCAGTATAGTAATAAACAAGGCCTATGTGTGCAGTTTCATGCATATCCAAATCATAGTGAAAAATAATGATAATCCTGTAAAACAGTCTATTACATGTTGAATTTTGTTGAATGCTGCTCCGAGTCGATCAAAATATGATGAAATAGCTGGCATTTCATTAAAGACTCATTATAATATTATTCAACTTACTCCATGTAATTGTCACATTTGGCATTATATTTGAAGAAAAACCCTATAATAGACCATATTATACTGTAAATGACAGGAATGAGAAACAAAAATAGAATCTTCTTTCAGCAATAAACTTATTGTAAAATTTTCATTTATTTTATCTTTGTAGACTCATCACGAGTCTTGTCGTGATAAAAGTGTGCAAACTTTTTTGATAATCTTCAGAAGTGCTTCTGAAATCAGATTTTTATCATCATTTCTAGTTTGAGGTCCACTACCCTTAGTAGCCGAACGAAAAGGCTGAATGATAATGATATTTGGCAGTGGGTCAAGCGCTGGGAATATCGAAGCTGTCAAAATTATGAAATTAATTGTAAACCCTATATCGTCTTTAAATATTGGTGCAGAAAACATAAACATCATTGAAATATAAATCAACATGACTGGAATGAACGTCTGCACTACTAATGCTTTAAATAATTGCTGCTGAATCTTTTGATTTCTAGTTGAACCTGTTGCCAGTTGTTGTTTTGTTTTCAAGTAGCACCCGATTCCGAAGTATAACACGGCAAAAACAGAGAGCATCTAAAATCATTATGAGGTTAAAGAAAAAGGAATTCCAAGTTACAATCATTGTGCAACAACATATCATAAACATGAAAGCTGTGTAATTTGGCTTTTTTTCTTCAAGAGAATTTATTTCGTAATATATAAGCCCAATGTATGCTATATTTTTGACGTCCAAGTCATAATATTCCAGCATTGCATTTCTGATACAAATGAAAACAGTGTATTTCTAGAGAACCTACTTCATGTAGTCGTCGAATTGTTCATCATACCTACAACAATAGCATAATACCCACCAAAGAGTGCTGTATAACAATGGGATTAGTGTCAGCATGCAAAACTTGCTTCCAGATATGTACTTGTTAAAAAAGGTTCTGTAAGCAACCATTCCGAATAACTACGCCCATTTAACCGAAGGTTTCCAACTTACGGATGAAAAACACCGTATCGATACGCGAAATGAACGCTAAAAATAGCCATGGAAAAAGAGAAACAGGCACAGTACAAAAATACTAAGTAAATGGATTGATCTCTGGTGAGATAGTCGGCAGGTATTGTACGAAAAACAACGAAAGCGTTTCTGTATGACATCAAGGACTAAAGTCAGAGTTCGTTCTAGATCTCGCGAATATTGATTTTCTTACCGTAGCTGCCACAACTTCAACGAATGAAAAAACAATTTCAAATACACATATGTAGATCATCAAATACTTGTACCTTCCAAATTGCGTCGGTGAATTTTTGACAATCAATGTTATCAAATATGTATTGAAAATTAGAGATAAAAATGCGCAGATGTATTGCGACCAGTTCTCAATACCAGCCCAGAGCTTGTCAGTTATAAGCATGATGTGAAGTGAACCGTTGTGGCCTTGATTTTTGTTCATAGAAAATAATGGTCCTCCTGGGAACTGTTCAGCGTGATGTATAAATTTTCTTTTTAGAATCGAGTGATGTTTGTTTTTCAGAAGTTATGTGTGGGACGTAGGGAGTTGTGATTTGTAAATGATGTTAGAGCTGTATTGGCCACATAATGACATAATGACAGAAGGAGAACCCTGTTTGCTTGAAATTCGCCCAATATGATTTCTATCAGATTTCGCGAGAAGCAGGTTTTCCTAACTAACGCCACCAATTTCCATAAAAAATAGTCTGAAACTTTCCAAACCATGAGAAGATGTTGTGTTTCTTTTGAAAACAGCAAAATCAAAACTTTCGATTTTTTTGTCTCCGATCGTTACGTGAAAAGAAACATCACGAATTCATTTTTCAGAAGGTCTTCCTGCTATCCGCAACGCCCATTTCATCCGATGCAAAAACTTTCACGATTTTGGGATTGAGTACATTGGCAATTATGCTGGAGACAAATTGAAAGTTCTGGAAATCAATGAATGTCCGAGAGTCACCGAATTTGGGCTCGATCATCTTTTGAAGTTCAAAGCACTCGATCGACTCATTCTCAAAAACTTGAAATCGGTTCATGGAAAAGGCAAAGTTGAGCAGAAGTTGAAAAATGGCCTAAAAGATACTGACATTGTGTTCGAGGTTTGATATTTAATGTGTATCATAGATGTAATATAGCTCAATAAATATCTAAGTTTTCTAGAAAGCTGAGTGAGCAATTTTTTTTATAGAGAATAATTAATATTTCGAAATTCGAGTGAGTTGTTAGATTCCGTTCGATTGTTTCCGACAAAAAGAAGATTGAATCACTTTGATAGCATTAAGAAACGTTTCTGAATGAAAAAATTGTCTATAAGTTTGAAATTTTCTCACCTTTAGTCGCTGAACGGAATGATTCAATGATGAAAATATTCGGAAGTGGGTCTATGGCCAGAAAGATTGAAGCTGTCAATATCACAAAACTGATAGCAAATCCAATGTCATCTATGAAGATTGGTGCTATGAACATGAACATCATAGGAATATACATTAATACAACTGGAATGATTGTCTGTACAACTAAAGCGTTGAATAATTGTGCTGAATCTTTTGATTTCTAGAAGAGCATATTGATATAGAAAGCGTTTTCTTTGTTATTGAGTAGCACCCGATTCCAAAGTACAAAACAGCAAAAATGGAACATATCTGATAGGAATTTGACAGATACAGAGGGGTTACAAACAAAAAAATGAACTCACAACCATTGTACAACAACATGCCATTCCTATGAAGTTGGAATAGTTTGGCTTCTTCAATCCAGCCGAGTCAATATAATAATACATGAGGCCACAGTATGCAACTTGCTTGATGTTCAAGTCATAGTGTTCAAGCATGGCGTTTCTAGTATTCATTAAAATTAAAAAAACAAAAATCAACTTACTTCAAATAATCGTCAAGTTCGTCATTATACTTGAAAACGTAGCTTATGAGGCACCACAAAATGCTATAGAAAACTGGAATGATTGATAGTAAATAAAATTTGTAGCCAGATATGTACTTAATGAAGAATTTTCTGTAAAAAACTGAGAAGTTTTTCGTATTATTTTACTACGTACTGGTGAAATACACCATATCGGTAGGCGAAATGAATGCTCAAAATCGAAATAGAGAACGAAAAACATGCACAGTACATTAGAACAAGACAAATGGATTGCTTTCTTGTCTCGGCAGCTGTTTTTCGAAAAACAACGAACGCATTTTTGTAAGACATCACAGACTGAAATTAACAAATTGGTAGTGAATAACGATTACATTTTACCGTGTTTGCTACGACTTCCATGAATGAGAACATGATCTCAAATACACAAATGTAAATCATCAAATACTTGTACCTTCCAAATGTTTCGGTTTCGGAGATTTTGCGGAGATTTTGTTTCGGAGATTTTGTGAGAATCAAAATCATCAAATAAATATTGAATATCAGTGAGAAGAACGCACTGATATGTTCTGACCAATGCTCTAAGTCGTTCCAAAATTTTTCAGAAACGAGCACCATGTGTGAAGTGAACTGCTTTGACAGTTTTTTCTCACTAATTGCGCACACACTGGGGAACAAACCGTCGCGCCATCAATGTTCTTTTCAGAATTGATTTTCGCGTCGTTATGTATGGTAGGAAATTCCTTAAAAAACAGGTGTACAAGGATTTATCTCCAAAACTTTAATTCGCCGTTTCAACGCAAACATTAAAACAAGAGAAACAAGAATTCACAGATTTCGAATATTTTAAAATTGAGAGTGTACCAAATTATCCATTTGAACATTTTTTTAAACCAAAAAGCTACAATTTCTTATGTTCATCATTCTATACACAGTTATCGTCGCAGAATGACAAACCAGTGTTCCATATATCAATAAGCTCAAATAGTATTTCTGAAAAAAAAGAATTTACAATTAATTGTTTTCTAGAAGTTTTTGTAACTTTTTGTTGCTAATCGATATGGTCGAATGATGAAAATATTAGGCAACGGGTCGATTGCCGGGAAAATTGATAGAGTCAATATGATAAACTTGATTGCAATCTCCAAATCGGCTTTGAAAATAGGAGCAAACAGCATAAACATCATTGGAATATACATTAATATTACTGGAATGATTGTTTGCGCTACTAATGCTTTGAAAAGTTGCTGCTGCAGTTTATGATTTTTATTAGACATTATGATCGTTGAGAGAGACCGCTTTGTAGTGAAATAGCAGTTGAATCCAAAATACAAAACTGTGTAGATGGAACTTAGCTAAACATGTGAATTACCTTACGAAAGTCATAATGGTTGTGAAACTTACAATCATTGCACTACAACATATCATACCTATGAAAGCGGAATAGTTTGGTTCTGTTTTTCCTTCAGAATCAGAGAAGTAATAAATAAGTCCGGCGTATGCGACTTCTTTGATGTTCAGATCATAATATAGAAGCATTGTATCTCTGGAATAATATTATTTGATGATTTTGAAGTAGAGAACGCCTACTTCATGTAGTCATCATTGTGATCATTGTATTTGTTACAGTAACTGATAAAAGTCCAAACTATGCTATACAAAATTGGAAAGGTTGTTAACACATAAAATTTGTTTCCAGAAATGTATCTGTTGAAAAACTCTCTACAAATTTACTTTGATTTTTGCCGAATATCTGAAACTAACTGATGAATAACGCCATATCGATAAGCGAAGTGAATTGTCAAAATGGCAACTGAGAAAGCGAAACATGCACAGTACAGAAGAACAAGGTATAGGGATTGCTCCCTTGTGAAGAACACGGAAAGTATCCGGCGGTAAACAATAAACGAATATTTGTGAGAAATCACAGTCTGAAAACGAAGTGAGTATACTTTCTTTGTCTCCAATATGTCTTAACTTTCTGAGACTTACTGTGGCTGCGACAACTTCGACGATTGAATAAAACATCTCAAATACACAAATATAAATCATCAAATATTTGTACCTCCCAAATTGTTTTGGAGAGTTACTGATGATTAATTTTATCAAATAAGTGTTGAAAATAAATGAAAAGCATGCGCAGATGTATTGCGTACAATTTTCAATAGTTTCCCAGCGTTTTTCAGTAACAATCATGATATGAAGCAAACCTGTTGACTATTCTCAGTTCATCAAAATAAAAAAAAATAATGGGACTCTGGGGAATCTTATCGCGTAGGTTGATAAATGTTTTTTCTAGATATCACGTGAGATTTTTTCGTCGTGGTGAACGTCATCAGAAAAATTTGACTATTCGCTCGGATAATTTCCCGCAGTCGAGCCGCAATCGTTGCGGACTGCCCGCAACTATT
>LR549754.1:0-116536 GCA_900536415.3 Caenorhabditis sp. 38 MB-2015
ACTAATTTGTTTCCATTTTTCGTGATTTAAAATTCGTACACTTATAGAGTTCTGACCATCATGATCTGTATTTTGTCCCCCGGAAATATTCGAAAAAAGTTATGAAGTAACAAAATTGTTTTATTTTTTATTCCAATCTTCTATTTCTAACAATTAGATTAATACATAAATGTGTGATTCTCTCATTTTTACTCACTATTTTATCTGATACATGAATCAAAAATATTTTTTTGTGATCAGATTAGAAATTTGAAGTAAACAGTAAACCTGTTAAAAATTTCTGATGGATAAAAAAGTCATGATGATAAGAAGACTAAAATAGAGATTCAATCCATATCTTAGTTTGATATCTGATGACAAAGTTTTTCGAGACACTGTTTTCAGATTCTCTCAGAGTTGAAAAACTGGAAACATAACGGCTTTACCGGGTTAATTTCTCACTATTTTCAGCCTTTTCTGTAGTCCAACTACGCTCTATTTTGACACACCTCCAGAACACATATAAAAATAGCAAAGTCTAAAAATCATAAAACTGTGGGAACAATACAAGATCTGCTTTGTTCTGTTGCATTTCTAGTCAGTCTAAATCCTTAGACATGAAAGTATTCACTTTCCTAACTCTATCTTTGATGATAACAAGTTGTTCAACCCTTGCTACTGACGGAGAGCTTGGTGAACTTCTGATTGAGTCGATGTTAGATGTGGTCAGACTTGGAAACTTTAATCAGCTTGACCAGCTGTTTAACGATAATTTCGTTTGTTTAGACAATACGAGACATCTTTGGGTTGGTAAACTTCAACACATGAATCATGTGATCTCCTTCCTACGAGAAGCTCCACGCTTCACAGTTCAAGTTTTGCAATATCGAAAACATCCACGAGATGAATTAAGTTTCGAAGTGAACTTTAGTTTTCGCAATGGGTCGTGCCTTGAGATGATTTATCGTAGCGCAGCAAACAGGGAATATGAGTACGTTTTTGAATCAGCCATGTCACTGACTCTCAATGGATGTGGATTATCATGAAGCTCGAACAAAAGCATAACAATTATCGTTTCACCGATAAGCATTTTTTAATATGTTATCATTGATTTTTTTAATGAAGATTCTTACCGCACCAAATTTTCCGGAGGACATTGTAATGAAAAAGATCAAAATTAGAATTTTTTCAGTAATGCTGTTTACCTCAAGATGGGTGACTGTTGGCTACACTTATCACAAAATCTGAAAATCACATCATTTAAGATTTGTTTTTTTTTCAAATTTTCAACAATATTTGAAGGGCTAAATTTTTTCGCTGTTTCGAATGACTCTTATATCCTCAAAACTTGATTTTTAGTTCGGTGAACATGATGAGATAATCTTAAAACTGAAAAAATTCGACTTCGTAAATATGTATGAAACCACACACAGGCGGGTGTCGAGTGTATGCGGGTCACATTCAGGCTGAATGTGTTATTGAAAATACCATCTCTTTTTTTCAATAAATGTTCCTATGTTGTTTTTTATTTTTTCACATGTTTCAAATGGTATTCATAACTCGTCTTCCAATTATTTTCAGGCACAACCTCAGAAAATTAACAAAAATTGAGCTATTTTTCCGTCCCAAGCTCCTCTTCTACAGATAATTATGGACGTTGTTCAGAGCTGAAATAGACAAAAGACAAGTTTTTACTGTTTTTGATAGTGTGTTATGTATTCAGAAAAACTATTTTTGTTTGATTCGCGAGAACAACGATGCCGGTGAATTGAATGAGAACAAAATATTTTTTGAATCAACAAAATTAGCCGTACCATACTTTAATCAACAACACCATTGTTTCCTTATTTTTAATAGTGTTCGTAGTTTCAGCAGTTACTCAGGAAAAATGGCAGAAGTTGGTCACATATCTGTTGCGAAAGTTTTTTGAACCCTTTTTGGTGAAATCTAGTTGAGCGGAAGTCGCAAGAATCGATTATATTAGTCCGGTTTACCTTTCCGGTAGATAATCACCAAAATTGTTCGGATCAATACAATTTAAATTGAAAATTTTTACTGTTTCAAAGAGTTTTTATATATTAAGTAAAATTGTCCACAACAACAGAACGAAATTTAATTAAAAAAATATATATATGTTTTCACTCAATGAATAAAGTCTGACCCCCAACGGATTCAAGGCAATCTTAGTCCGCAATGTCTCAGAAGATCGAAGTCTACAAGATCGTGTCCAGTCATAATGAAGACACAAACCGAATGATTGAAAAGGAGTTCATATTTAATTCAAATCAACAGGCCAGCGAACCCGGTAGGTTTTTCTGAGAACCGGGTGATTTTTAGGAACCCCGAAAAACAAAACAAAAAAGTCCTATTGTTCGCTTTGAGAAGATGGTCGACTAGTTACAAAAAACAAAGTGAAAAATTCCGTAAGCGAGAACTCTACATAAAACACTTGAAACAGCGAAAAAAAAAAATGAAAAATCGAACTTCTAATTCCAATTTTTCTGGTTTTCTGTAATCAAACACTCTTCATTCAAACGTTTTTGCCCATATTAGAATAAGACTTTACTTCTTCTCCTAAAGTGAAGAGAAACTGTTTTCCTTTTCTTTCAGCGAAAAAGAGCACATGTATCGCCATTCTCACATCATTGTGTCTTTCTTCATAATTCCAGTTAATTTGAAAAATAGAACCATTCCAATGAGCTGACTCGAATCGAAAAATCGGCATCAAACCGATCGGATACTTCATCCATGTGCGAACATAAAGTCCTAGATGCATGTTTGTATTGTGACCATTATAAATGGTTTTGTACTTGAAGCGGTGGTCAAATAATCCTATGGCTTGAGTTTCGTTTTTCTTGGCCACGGCGGTTTCGAAAGTTTCTAGAAGATATTTGCCGAGGACTTCTTCATTTCCTGCATTTCCATAGACGACAAAGATGGAAAAAGTCAGAAATAGTGTTAGAAGAATTCTCATTTACTTCGGAATGATGTAAAAAACAATAGCATCCACAGAAAGAAAGATATTTGATTTTATTGTGTGAATTTCAAATGCCAGCTCATCGGGAAAATTTTTTATAGATACAAAGTTTGGAGAAAAGAAGAAAATAGGACCGATCAAGAGAATACAAAGGTTCTCACAGTGAATGGAGTAGAGTTGTAAAATCGGGCAAGCAGGCGGCCCTTTTGCCCCCTACATGAAACGCCCGCTCGCCCGTTCGCCTTTTCGCCCGTTCTCCTTTTCGCCCGATTTGTTTCACGTTTTTTGTTGCAATAATATTATAAACAGTAATGAACAGGCAAACGGGCGAACGGGGGGAACGGGCGAACGGGCGAACGGGCGCGGGCAAAAGGGCGAAAGTGCAAAAGGGCGAAAAAGCGAACGGACGTTAAGTAGAACGGGCGCGGGCAAAAGGGCATTCTGAAAATCGGGCGAACGGGCGGTTTTTTTACAAGCTTAGAATTGAGAGGTCAAATGGGACTCAATTTTAAATTTTTTTAAAATCCCCAGTCAAAAAAACTTTCTGGACAAGAAAAGGAGATCCGGTAAATAACTATGGCGTAATGAAATCCAAAGATTTAAAAAAAGGTCATCTCGATGAGAATGACAGTGACCATTTTTTCACTGTTTCAAATGATATAGAAATTTCCAGCGGCTGTGTTTTTTTTTCAATTCATCTCTTCAATTCGGAAAACAATATTTTGATGCAATGTCAATTGGATAAAATTATGATATTTCAAAACATTGGCAAGCCCAAACATTGAAAATCAACAGAAAATTTTAAATATAAGCAAATTATTCTTTATTCAACCTCTTCGAAACTTAGTACGACGCATTTTTACTTCGTATCCAGAAGTGATTACAAACTCATCTCCTATTTTCTGAGCCACAAAAACCACATGCGTTTTCAAGTGATCATTCGTATGGAGTTCTTTATAATTCCAATCGATACAAAGAGCAGAACCTCGCCAATGAGATGATTCGTATATAAAAAGCGGTGTCATTGGATACAACATCCACGCGTAAACATACTGTTCCCGCTTCATGATTTGGCCTTCATTATCTACATTGGTGAGGAATGTGAAGTTTGAGTCGAATAGTTTTAAGGCTTCAGTTTCTCTCTTTGTGGAGACTGAAACTTCTAGAACTCCTAGAAGATGTTGGGCAATAGCCTCTTTATTTTCTGCATTTCCATAGGCGCAAAAAATGGAAAAAGTGAAGAATAGTGGTAGAAGAATTCTCATTTTCTTCGGAATGATGTAATAACGAATAACGAACAGCATAACCATGCAAAACTTTGAATTTTATTGTGTGAACTTCCAATTCCAACTCATACATACACTCTTCCTTCCATCAAAACAAAAATAGAAACTTTCCCAGCGTCGAATGACAAGTCAAGATGAAAATGGTTCGAAAATTTGACATTTATAGATGATAAAATTAGTTGAATAGATAACTGCAACTTTATTTCATTTTTTAAAACCTGAGACAATTTTTCTATTATCTTCGTAACGCCGTTACTTGTGATACAAAGTTTACAAATTTCACGAAAACTCGCTATTTTAAATTCCCACCATAAGCGCACACAGAATGCGTTTATCTTTTAGATTGTTGACACACACCGCAATCGCGTCAATCTTCTAAACAGTTGACACACACCGCAAACGCGCCAAAGAATTTATTTTTGTTTTGCAGTTTTTTGATTGTGCAAAAACGCGTTTTTCACTCAATTTTCTTGATTTTCAGCAAAATGCCGACTGTGGGAATCAAAAAGTTAATTTTGGACAAACATTTCAATCGGGTTTATAGTGAGTTTCTCAATATTTTCATAAAAATTACATTTTAAAATTATTTTAGCCGAGAAAGAATTCGATGAGTTGTGTTTCGAGTATGGTTTAGAATTGGACGAAATCGTGAGTTCTCAAATAGCTTTCTTTTCATAAATTAAAAATTTTCAGACATCGGAAAAAGCTGCCGTTGAGAAAGAACGAGGTAGCAACGCTGCAACAGATCTCAACGACCAAGAGGTTTATAAAATCGATATTCCGGCGAATCGCTACGATTTGTTGAGTGTAGAAGGATTGGCGAGAGCTATTCGAATTTTCAAGCAGGAAATTCCAGCTCCCGAGTACACTTTCGCTCCAGTTCCGAAAGGAGGACTTCAGCAAATTATTGTGAAGCGTGAGACAACGGATATTAGACCTTTCGTGGTTGGAGCAGTTCTGCGAAACGTTAGCTTTGACTCGGATAGTTATGCATCGTTCATCGATCTTCAAGACAAACTTCATCAAAACATCTGCCGTAAACGAACTCTTGTCGCCATCGGAACTCACGATTTAGACACAATTCAAGGACCTTTCGAATATCGCGCTGAGACACCAAAAGATATCAAATTCAAGCCTCTCAATCAAACAAAAGAGTACACCGCCGAAGAATTGATGACCCTTTATTCGACCGATTCTCATCTCAAAGCTTATCTCCCAATTATCCAGAATCATCCTAGATATCCAGTTATTTATGATAAGAATGGAGTTGTCTGCTCAATGCCACCAATTATCAATGGAGAGCATTCGAAAATCTCCCTCAAGACCAAGAATGTCTTCATCGAGGCAACGGCGACTGACAAGCAAAAGGCTTTTGTTGTTCTTGACACAATTGTCTCACTTTTCTCGCAATATTGTGCAAAACCATTCGAAATTGAACAAGTGGAAGTGATTTATGAGGAAACTGGAGCCAAAGAAATTTATCCGGTGCGATTTTTATATGGAATTTCATAAATATGAAAATTATTTTTTCAGCTTCTCTCATACCGCGAGATGACTGTGACCACTCCAGAAATCAACACAAAAATCGGAATCGATTTGGATGATCAAACAATGGCCACATTGCTCAATAAAATGTCATTGAAAGCTCAAGTTGTTGCCCCACAAACGTTGAAAATTGTTGTTCCGCCAACTAGACATGACATTTTACACGCCTGTGATATTGCTGAAGACGTTGGAGTTGCTTATGGTTACAATAACTTGGTTCTCCGGTTACCTGAATCGAACACGGTGGCCGTCGCATTCCCGATCAACAAATTGTGTGATAATTTGAGAATTGAAATTGCTGCCGCTGGATGGACTGAAGCATTGAATTTCGCGTTGTGTAGCAGAGATGATATTTCGGCCAAATTGAGACAACCAAGTGCGCTCGAACAAGCAGTGCATATTGGAAACCCAAAGACTTTAGAGTTCCAGGTGAGCTTTCTAATTAGATTGATTTTAATTAGTCAACATTGAATTCGAAGAAAGCGTGTTAAAAAATTGGACAATCTAAAAAAATTTGCTCACATTTGAAACATTACTGTTTCTAAATATATCTTCGTATGTTTTCAGAGTTTTCTATGTTCCAATTTTTACTTGTTGTGTACTGAAAACGTAATTCAAAAACTGAAAGTATATACAAAAATACCAATATTCTTTTTTTTCAGGTTGCCAGAACTTCACTTCTGCCAGGATTGTTAAAAACACTGGCTTCCAACCGCGATATGCCACTTCCATTGAAACTTTTCGAGCTTCAAGATGTTATTGTGAAAGATTCAACTACTGGTGAGTTTTTGCATGAATTTTCTTTCAAAAAAGAAAAAAAACTGGAGTGTAGAAAAATTTAGTTCTTGCCGAAAAGAAATACGCTGGGCTTTTTCGTCAGCTTACTAGCAGATCGATCACTGTTGTTCAATTTTGGCTGAGATGGAGATACTTTGATCGGTTTCTGTGTGGGCTTCTCCTTTCTTCCCGATTTTTCCTTTATCTTCGCAGGCTGAAAATTCACTTTTTGTCACTATCGAAAACTTAAAAGTACGATTACCTGTGATTTTTTCCATTTTTCTACACCCTTTGCCAATTCTGCCAGAGCCTGACGAAATTTGAAGCGATTTTCCGGTTTTGTTCGCGTACAACCCTCCAAAACGGTCAAAATTTCTTTTGGCGGATTTCCTTTGTTGGTAGCATCAAATTTGTGAGGTTTGTCAACTTCTTTGATCTCCGTTTGGGCATCTTTGATATTTTTCGGATATAGAGGATGGTGCATACAATTTGTGAAAATCTCCCATATAACTACACCAAAAGACCAAACATCGGTTTTTTCATTGAAAACACCCTTGTTCAATGTTTCGGGAGCTAACCAGCGAATCGGAGCTTGCTTCAGAACTTGGATCTTGACCTCTTCGCCAATAACAGATAGACCAAAGTCGGAAATTTTGACCGTCATGTTGTCACCAATCAGACAATTACGAGCTGCCAAATCGCGATGGATGATTCTTTTCGATGAAATATGCTCCATTCCACGAGCAATGTCTACCACAAAATGTATCAATGTTTCCACTGGAGCTTTGTGATGGTGACGTAAATAACCCTAAAATAAGTATGATATGAGTTCTTGTTGTGCACACTAGTTCTCACCCTAACAGTTCCACCAGATGCCAACTCCATGACTGCTACCAATGGATTCATCAATGTGCATTGACCGTAGTATTTTACGATACATTCATGATCAAATTTTGACATAATTTTCGCTTCATGGAAGAAAGCATCGGTTTGAACTCGTTTCACTTGACCCTTGATCCTTTTGATGGCGCAGTCCTTTGTGACACCATTGATTGTGACTGTACCCTTCCAAACTTCCCCAAATGCTCCTTCACCCAATTTCTTGATAGCTCTCATGTCATCATGGAAGAGGATTAGTTTGCTTCTTGGGACTGGCTGAAAATGAAAAAGGTATACATTTGAAATTTCATGGGGCGAATTACCGTTACACCTTCGACTTTGTTGCTCCAATCTTCCAAAATTAGGTGAATATGTGCGAATTTTGATGGTTTATCCTGACCTGGAATGGGGAGTTTTGGACAAGACCATCCATCACTGTCATTTCGAAATGCGTAATGATGAATACGGTTTGCTTGTCGCACCGAGAGACAGAAGAAGTTCTCACTAGCATCGCCCTCGCCACTTCTTCTGACGACGAATGAAAGATCCCACTGAAAACAATTGTTGCAGAATGGAACTCTTTGTAATTCTCAAGTTCAAACCTTCAAAACGTCAGCAACATGTGAACTGAGAACCATTCCATGGTACCATGGATAATGTCTCAAAGTGGTTTGAACATATATCAAATCTGCTTTGTTCTCATTTCCTCCATCTCCGCTCACTTCTTCCATCGTCTTCACATCGTTGTTCGCCGGACATTCAACTAATGAAAAATCATGTCGATCGGATTTGATCTTTTTGTCACTTCCCGCCAAATTTGTGTCGGAGGCCGCTTGCGTTAGCCCGGGCTCACATGATATTGAGGTCTTCTGTTTCGTCGCGCTTTTTTTCTTATCCATTTCTTTTTGCTACTGTCTCGGTAATTTATACCTTTCTGAAAAAACGGGGTTCATGGCGATCTGTAGACTTTGAAAACTCACTAGTTATTGTTTTGATATCTATAAAAAATAATTTGAGCCGAAGATTATTTTTAAAAATTCTTATATAGAGCACGTAGCGTGTAAAATTTAGTTAAATTTTCAAAAATCAAATTTTCGCAGCATTTTAAACGGAGTTTTTCGAAAATGATAGAACCGAAATACTACGAAACACCTGAAACAGTACTATTTTTTCCAGACGTCGGAGCCAGAAATGAACGTCGTTTGGCGGCTGTTTACTACAACAAGGCGGCCGGTTTCGAAATTATTCAAGGATTCTTAGATCGAATGATGAGAATGTTGAATGTTAATCCAGCCAGAGATGGAACCGGATATTACATCGAAGCAGACGAAAGTGAGTTGAATCTTCTAAATTTTCTAAAACTTATACACTCCAATTTCAGATCCTACTTTCTTCCCAGGACGATGCGCTAAAATTGTTGGTCCAAAGGGCGTTGTTCTTGGACATATTGGTAAGTTCAATTTTTTGCGCTTCATTTCAAGTATAAATTATTGTTTCAGGTGCTCTTCATCCGGAAGTTATCACCGCATTCGGATTGACTTTGCCTTGCGGAGCTGTTGAATTCAATGTGGAACCGTTCTTATAGAATTTTCACCTATTTTTTCCCGGTTTTCTATATCTGTTTTTCTTCTAATCGCCTCCCGGTTGTTTGTTGCGTTTTTAATTTAATATATGGAGTTTTAATTTTAATCTTTGAAAGTTAATTTTTGTTTTTCTGAGGGCTCTGATGACCCTTGAATATTTGGTTTTTGAATATTTGAATATTCAAATTTTTATTTTCAAGTGTGTTTCATTTGTGTTTGCAGACTGAAATGTTGGGTGATTGTTTATTGATCATAGCGATTGCGTTCGGAACCGCGTTGGCGGGAGAAGGAATCACTTGGCTACTCGTTTATAGATCTGATCAGTACAAGAGACTCAAGGTTAGTTGAAGCTTCGAAAGGCGGATATGGTTTGGACTTTGTATCCGAGGGATCTATCTAAAATCAATTTAAACTTCGAATAATTTGTTGAAATATGTTCAGCTGTGCGAAAATTACTGGATTTTTTTGTGATAAAGAATTCATATTCAGCTTTATCATAACAAAAGTTACACTTTCAGGCTGAAATGGACAAGAAGACCAAGAAATTGGAACGAAAGAAGCAAGAGGTTGGAGAGACGACTGACAAGAACACGAAAAAGAAATTGGAACGAGAAGAGGAACGATTGAAGGCGACAAATCGAGATATGAGCATGTTCAAAATGAAGTCCATGTTTGCCATTGGTGGGTTTTCTGAATTCAATCCAAAAAACCTTTCAAAACTTGTCAAACAATCACACAACATGATCTTGATCCTAATCTTCCATTAGATCTAGTTATCCGAAGCTTATTTGCTGTGTTTTCTAAAACAATTTTAGCTATTAAAGAATTTCTGCAAGTCAGAATATTGAACTGAAATTCCAAATTTTCACTCTCATCAAAAACCTTTATGAGTCTACTTATCATTTTTCGAATCTTTCGTCAACAAAAGTATCAAAATTAGAGCAATAAGTAACAAAGCGATCCATTTGTTGTCATCCTGCAACTTTTTATCCGATGAAGTATCCTCCGATCTCGGAGATCGGAGTTCTTTTGTTGGCGGAGGATTGACTCTGAAAAATTTTAGTTCAGCCAAGCCTTTCTTGTTGAAACCTACGATGTTTCGCTATTATCTCTTCCGACAGCGTCAAGTAGAAGTTGTTCGATAGGAGGATCGGATGGGTCGCAAGTTTTGCTTGAGCTAATTCTAGCAACTAGACGAGTGTTTGTTGGCGGCTCATCGGTTGATTTTTGTCCGTGATGCAAGAAGTAGGTGCCAAGGAGGATTTTTGGCAATTGAACATCGTCCCAATGGTGCTTGTTCTCTGGCATTTTCCAATTGAGCATTATGCGCATTTGCGATTTTGCCGCAATGTGTCCAGAACTTGCTGGTAGAGCGGATACGTTGGATTTTGTATTGCATCGGAGTTTTGCGAAAATATCGCGATCCGAAATGTTGCAAAGAAGAAGTTGAACGCGAGCCACACGTTGATTTGTTCTGAGTGGGTAGAATGTTAGAACGGTTGCGTTGAGCTGATGAAGTGACGAGGTTTGAGTGAGAGAACGACGAATTGATAGCGTTGTACGTGTGCGTTTCTCTGAATTTAGTTGTGTTCCTGTAGAATCCCCTCTGTGACTCACTACTTTTTGAATGTGGAGATACTGCCTTTTCGGTAAACTCAGCTTTTAGAACTGGAAGCTCTTCTTTATCGCTTTTGAGGTTACCTTCGGTCTTATTGCTATCACTGAAATGTTACTTATCAAAGCAGTTATTTTTCCATAATTCTGGCCTACCTTTTTAATTCGTTAGTTTTCGAAGTCATTCTCTATAGACGAGCTGAAGTAAAATGAGCAAATTAGTTTTTCTCAAAATAAAATTATAGGCTAGGTCACGTTCGGGATTTTCCAACGTGAGATTCATTTCTTTGCAAGTTTAACAAGATATATTTTTGAAGTCAGAAATCAAACCTTACAATGTCAAAACCTGGAGAAAGTCCAACAACCTGGAGAAAGTCAAATTCTCCATACACATCAGTTACTGCTTCGAAAGTTTTTAGTTTTACCTACCTGAGAAGTTGTTTTTTTACTGACAAAAAATGAAATGGAATAGTTGGACACCTATGCTAGGAAGTTTCATTATTTATGTAACTCTTTAGGCATGTTGTTTTTCTCAGTGCGTCAAAAAAATCGTCTCATTGAATTCCAATGTAATACATAACCTATTTGAAACAGTAAAATAATCGGAAAATATCCCCTCACATCAACAGAAACTTCATTAAATATGTATGATATTTTTCATTCTCATCATTTTTATTTTTTAGGTCTCGCCTTCACTGCCCTTCTCTCCACATTCAATTCGATTTTCGAGGGTCGAGTTGTCGCCAAACTACCATTCCATCCAATTGGATTCATCCAAGGATTGTCGCACAGAAACTTGGTAAGCTCCACGTTTTTGCTCAAAAGTTTACCTATTTTTATTCAGATCGGCGATGACATGACAGACTGCTCATTCATCTTCCTTTACATTTTGTGCACAATGACTGTCCGACAAAATTTGCAGAAGGTGAGAGCTTTTCTTTCAAAAGTTTTATACAAAGTTACTGTTCCAGTAACCACACATATTTCTTAAAATGTTTTTTCATACAAATAGATTTCATTTTTCTAGATTCTCGGATTTGCTCCATCCCGCGCAATGGCTCGCCAACAAGCCAATCCATGGGCTCCACAACAATCCCAAATGAACTACTTGAGATAATTCCTCTCTTCCTCTCACTTGTCAGTTTTTCCTCGTCCACAAGTTACAGATCGTTCTTTCGTTTTTTGCTCCATGTAGTTTACTCGAAATTCTATTGATTAATTAATTTATATATTATCTTTTAATAAACGTTTTTGTTTATTGTGATAAAGTTTTGTTTTCGAACCTTCATTGTTTTTCCACGAATTTAGGCATCATGAGTTGTCTTGAAATATCTGATTGAAAGTAATTACAATAAATTATGTATTCTGTTTTAGATGAGCGATAGAGAAGGAGATACTGATAAGCAAGAGGATAGGAAAAATAGAAAGAGACAAGGATCTCAACCGATTAGTATACCTGGTGGATCGAATCAGCAAGCAACTTCTTCGACTCAATTACCACCATGGGTTGCTGGTAAGTTTGAAACAAGTTTGAAGTTTAATCATTATTTTTGATTCATATCATGAGAAAAAAAATCAAAGAATTAAATTTGAAAATGGATAAGACATTCAGAAGATTCTCTATTCTCATCAATTGCCTCGGATTGAGCTTTTAAAAAAATGTTATTAATAAAATATTAAAATTCTGAAAATTTACCTGTTTTTAACAAGTTAGAAAAAAAACTCAGCTGGAGAGAGAGAGAAATATCATTTTCATAACTCCGCTGATTTCGATTGGTAGACGGAAATTGTTATTTACAGATTATATTAGGTTTGTGTATAACAGCGACTAATCATATTGAAGTTTTCACGAAAAGTTTTTCAAAGTTCAAACCGGTTTTTTTTCGTAGAACTAAACACTTTTTAATACATTTTACTATTTCAAAAAATATATATCACTCCCGGTTTTTTCATGTTTTTAATGTGATGTAAAGGAATTACATTTTGGAATCGATTCCGTCTAAAAATACAATAAGTTTCAAAAACACTTTATATTTTGATAAACAAAAAAATTTGAAAAAAACAATTGATTAGTTCTCGTTATCCCACGTTATCCAGTTGAACTGAGTTAACATGCCATAACTCTGTACGCTTTGTGACTGTACAACATTACTGTTTCCAAAAAATAATATAATTATCAGTGAAATTATAAACAGATGCCACTCTTCATTACTAACTTTCACAGTATTTCTGAAACAAATAGAACTTTTCTTCAAAAAGTTTCCTATCACAATGAAAGTTCCGTATGCAAGATTATTATAAATTATTTTCAGGTGGTTCCCCGGCAAAATTCATCACACATGACGAGATCATCAAAATGTCGACAGAGCTGGAAAATCTCGAACTAGTCCATGAAATTGCCATAGATCCTAATTTTTCTATTCCCGACAAACCGAAAAATCCTATTGAGGCTTGTGTCAGGTAGAATTTACCATTTTTCAATCAAATTATAATTTTTTTCAGAGAGAATATGCACAAAGCTTACTTTAGTCTGCTACGCAAAGATTTAGCCAAAGATCCGCCTGAATATGAATATTGCTTTGGATTTTTGATGGAAATTAAAAATGTGAGTATTTTTCATATAGTATTCAGAACAAATTATTGATTTCTCAGATGGTTCTGGAAGATATTCTAACTGCGCAACATGTTAGATTGAGGACTCAGGTTAACGCGATTCTCGATGAAGCATCGCTTCGGAATAAAATGGAGCAAGGAGCTCTGAATATCAACGAGGTTATGAGTTATGTAATTGAATTATTATCAAGATTGTGCGCTCCTGAACGGGATACTCTAGTAGCTGATTTGAAGAAAAAAACCGACATCATCGAATTATTCCGAGGAACTATGGAACTTCTTGAATTGATGAAAAATGACCTCACAAACTATCAGATCTCACAAAATCGCGCGGCTATTGAAGAATATAGTGCTAAACATGAATATGACAATTTTCAAAAATTTTTGGCGGAAAATCCAAATGGATGTGATTTGACCAGGAAATGGTTGAGTATTGCGTATGATGAATTGTTTGGGAAAGAAGAGGATGAAGCACCGAAAAAGGAGAAAAAGAAGAATGAGGATATTGAAAAGTCGGATGGAATGTTGGTTGATACGACGAGTCGAGCTTATGTTAGGTAATTGACTTTTTATTTTTACTGTTTCAAAAAATAGATAAAGCCAGCGATTGACTATTCAAGCTACTTTTTTTTACTGCCCATTAATAAGTAGTAAAAGTTCATTTAAAAATAAATCACAACACAGATAATCAAAACTACACCACCAATTCAGTCTTTATTAAAGTTCTTATTGGGGAATAAAATGAAAGTACTTTTTAAAAAATATGACTGTTCCATTTTTTTGTGGGAAGACTAACAAAGCCAATCGAAATGTTTATAAAATTATGAGTGCACAAATTTCAAACAACAACTTATTTTTCGTCATATTCATCCATTTGAAAAATTACAGACTGGTCCAATCCGAAAATCCTGAACCATTCCCCGAAACAATGAAAATAGACAAAACACGGGTTCAAGCATTGGCTGAGAAATTTGCTCAAATCGTAATGTGTGCCTCTGCTGTGTTCGTCACATGTAACATTGCTGGTAAAGAAGTTTCTGAAAAACAAGGATTCAAGAAAACTCTCAAAGATCATCTTATTGCAATCACAAATAATATTGATGAAGAGTAAGCTAAATTTTCAATGTATTATCTAAAAATAATGTGAACATTTCTTGCAGATCGCTCAAATCAGATCTCGAAAAAATCGCGGAGCAATGCGTAAAAGAGGCGAAAGAATCGTCGGAAGCTCTGAATGTTCAGTGGAATGACGAGAAATCGACATTGATTCGGAATCAGATCAATGTTATGACAGATTTGAAGAATCCAATCAGAGTTCTAGTGATTAATCGGGTTTCGACTTTTGTCGAAGAAATGTTGAGAAGTCCGACAACTGTACCGCATCGACTATTGCCAGGATTATCAGTGGTTCAATCGGAATTGTGTGCATTTACAGCGAGGTAGGGTTTTTTGTTTTTCAAAACTAAAATCAATAAAAATTGCGATTTACAAAAATAAACATTCAAAATCGCTAAATCTCCGAAAGTGTTAGCTGGAAGAAAATTTGATTTTTTCTGTTCCAAAAAAAACATGAATACATTTAGTAAAAAATCAAATAAGTTATTGTCTACAAACTAATACCTTTTGGCAAACATCACAACAATATTTAATTTTCTTTGTGACTGAAAAAAATTTCAGATTCCTCCGCCTCTGCGTTCACAATCGTAAAACATTCTACGAACTCTACCAAAGCCTAATCCTGGAGTTCCAAGTCGACAAAGGACAAGTTCAACTAGACAGGTCGTTTTGTAAAGAAGCAAGTCCTTCACAGGCTCCTGGCCCAAGTACTTCGTCATAATTTGTATACTATTCAAAATTTAATAATAAATTATTTATGTACAATCATCAGCATGTTTTGCAACTCTTTCGGCAGAGGTTTTTCCTCTCATCTAACGTGTAGTATGTCCGATGACAGAATCCGTTTTTTGACCAGGAAGAGCAGCTGAAACACAATTTCTGAAAATGTATCTACTATAACTTACAAATCAGTGAACAAAGACGAACGCGGAGGAAACGGGAACGATACCTTTTGAAAGCGTCGCGACATCGTGTTGGTCGCGGAAGACGCACGAATTGATCGCAAGCGTCGCAGGTTTTTGCGCAGTTTTTGACCATTATCTGAGCTTGAGAGTTCATTTCTAGGAAATGGAGGAGAGTACTTACGAATCGATAGATTCTGGCGTTGCAGAGATGTTTGATGTTCTGGCATTTTGGAGAAAGATCGTAGAAAGTTGTTGGAGAAGGACTAGTGGTGGTTGTGATGTTGGCAATGGAATTGGGAGGAGTAGTAGAAGAAATCAGAAGATCATCTAGAAACAGAAAGTTATGAGTGAAAAATCATCACAGAAGGAAAACCTAATCCAAAGAAAATTTACTGTTTTAAACTTTCTACTTCCCTCAGTTGTATAAAGGTGAATTATTGTGCGTATCGTCAGAACGTCGTATTTATCATCCAACGAAAAGTATTTCAATTTTTCAAGATTCCTAGTATTGAACTGTTGTTTCGTCAGTTGAAACTTTACAAGGTTATGTGGTTTCATGTTTTCTTTCAATTCCAGAATGCTTGCTTTTAAAATTTCCGAAACTGAA
The DNA here is from genome assembly GCA_900536415.3 of Caenorhabditis sp. 38 MB-2015. Classification (NCBI taxonomy): domain Eukaryota; kingdom Metazoa; phylum Nematoda; class Chromadorea; order Rhabditida; family Rhabditidae; genus Caenorhabditis; species Caenorhabditis quiockensis. Next base: position 15,882 of record LR549754.1, read on the forward strand.
AAGTCTCTTTGATTTTCTAACCTCAAGACTCTTTCCAAAAACCTCAATTTTTGTTACCATTTATCTGTGAACTTAGAGAAGTCTTATTCAACTGGGCTCGAGATCAACAAAAAATTAGCAAAGGTGGAATATTTTGAAGTCGCTATCAAAAAACCTGAAAATCTTTCTGAAAAAATGGTCTTTACAATTTTTATAGATTTTTTTTACTGTTTCAAAGTTTGCATTTTACGTTTGTGTGGTGTTAGCTTCAATTCCTTGCTAAAAATTCGAAATAAAATACAACAAAAATAATTGGTTAGATTTGAGAGAACCAAATCTTATTTTCTCATTACTTTAAAAATTTCTGATAGTGCTAATGATATTTCATATGTTTTTCAATAAATGTGAATCCTTTTGAAAAATTCTGACCTTCGGTAAAATGTTCACCGTTTCAAAAATTATATAGATTTTTGATTTATCTACTAACACAATCGAATTAGATATCGAATGTGTAAAGCTGTTTGAAATTAATGATTTGAACACAAGAGCAACATCCTTAAACATCCTTGGAAATTGGTATATCTTTTGGAAAATTTTTGTCCACTTTCAAATCCAAAAAATGAGAAAGGAATCAAAAAACCAAGAAATCTTACTACTCACCAATATCCCCTGAACCATCCATATCCGCAGCACTCTGATGTTTGCCTTCATCCACTGCCAGAAACTGTTCACCCTCAATAACCCGTGAGTTCTCCTTCAAAGGAACATAACAAAACGCCAAAATTGGTAGGACAAGCAATAAAAGGAGCATGTTGTTCGAAAACAAAATTTTTTCGGATTTCAAAGATTATTTATAGCGGGAACAAGCGATATTATTGTTTGTTTGATTAGGATTTGGTCAGGGAAAAACACAAATTGTTTGCTTTTTTTGGTTATTTGAGGAAGAAAAGGTGGACGACTAAAAATCTAGCAAACGTGACCCTGATCGTTATCACACGTCATCTTCTATAAAAAGAGGATCCAGAAGGGGACGGCTCATTGATTGTGACAATCTTTCTCGCAAATGTCGTACGCTCCAAGTTTCTACGCCGATCAACCCGCCGCTCCGAAGCCAGTTCAGGAACAACAAGAGCAATTTGGTGAGTTTGAGACTGGTCCCGGAGAAAGTGAGGTATACTGTAGTATTGGGATAAGTTGAGGTGTACTGTACAACTGCATGATTGCAGAAGATTTGACCGACTTGTTAATTATATCTCCCTCGAAAACTGACCATTTTTACTGGTTCAATTTGCTCCGCCCCTCCCACACGCATATCATAGCGCCTTGCCGGGCTGAAAAAGAAGTCGGACATTTTATTTATTTGAGTAAGAGACGATATCTTACTGTGGGAGTTTGGCGGAGCCTAATTGCCAGGAGCAGCACACCACATCTCTTGTGTATTTAAATATTTTCAGCTTCTGAAGCCGCTATTCCTGCTTCCACCCCAATCGCGGAGGATGTTCTCTCGCCAACCCAAATCCAAGAAGCCATTCGACTCTATCGCAATGTGTTGTCCAACTCGGCTCCTTCTTCGCCAGTCCGTCCATCTCGTGTTGCTCAAGCTCCGGCTTCAGTTCTAGCCCAACATCAACAACAAACAAAGCCTGAAGTTCATTCGAACTATTATGGCGGTGGACCGGTTGGTGTTCCACAATCGTATTTGATGAGCAATTTGAGAACGACGACGAATGAAGAGGCACGATTCGCTGAGGATCAACGACAAGGACAACAATTGATGGAAGAGTTGGAGAATTTGAGATTGAGCCAAGAGCAACAGAATGTGGTGCAAGTTCCGATTCAACAACAAAAGCAACAACAACAACAGGCACAAAGAAGAGAACAAAAATCGGCTTCTAAAATGGTGAGTTTTCTAGTCCGAAATCTCATATTTATTTTGTTTATATAATCCGCTAGCCGGTATGTGGAACATTTGAGACAGTAGACGCAGAGAAAAGTTCTCCGAGAGAAGTATAACAATGAAAATTTTCATGGCCGACTGGCGTCTTTGAATCGAACGACGGCGCCGAGCTCTGGTTCGATTCCCCCCGCGCCAAAACTTTTTTATTATTTTTCTTTTTTTTTCAAATTACAGTTTAATGTGTTTTCGAAACTTAAAAATGTATTCAAAATATTTGTGAGAGTGTATTTTTTAGTATCTGACAAGAGAACGTTGTAAAAAAATGTAATTTGAAAAAAAAAAAAATAATAATAAAAAAGTTTTGGCGCGTGGTGGAATCGAACCAGACCTCGGCGCCGTCGTTCGATTCAAGGACATGCCCGTTAACCAGTCGGCCATGGAAATTTTCACTGTTGTATTGTTTATCCGGCGAGGTCAGAAGTCGCTTGAAAATGGGAAGAAAATGAAATTGGTTCGGATCGCGGGTAGATCAAAAATGTCTTGTAGCGACGAGGTGAGTGTGTAGTTCTTTTGGAGCAGAGACAAATCAATATATTTGTTAAACGTTGATTTTTTTTGTTGTTTTTACCACAATGAAATCAGAAGAGAGTTGCTTTTTCGTAGTAAAATGTTAAAAAAAACATTTGTATGAAGGAAAATGCGGTTCATATTCAAATATTATCAGAAACCAGTTTTCAATAATTTCACATGGTGAAAACTCATAAAAATGTCAAACAATCTAATCGGAACTGATTGAATGAATAACCATTTCAAATAGTTTTTCTGATAAAAAATTAACAGTGCTTGAAATCGGTAATATCTACACATGTCGTTAACATGGGTGTGCACACTTCCGGCACTCTTAAATTCAGTTTTTCCTTCAAAAACGCGAAGCTTTGCTAAAATTCTTATGTTGAAAACAAAAAAAGCAACGTATAACAAATATATTGATTTGTCTCTGCTCCAAAAGAACTAAACACTCACCTCGTCGCTACAAGACATTTTTGATCTACCCGCGATCCGAACCAATTTCATTTTCTTCCCATTTTCAAGCGACTTCTGACCTCGCCGGATAAACAATACTTCTCTCGGAGAACTTTTCTCTGCGTCTCTCTCAACCTCGCAAATGGCTGTTTTTCATTACGATGACATGACGTGCGTTTAATGGTTTCTGCGAAACTATGCGAAAATAATATAAAACAATTGAATCAGTATTTTTTCAAGACCTTTACATATTGACTGGAATTAAGAAATGTAGTTTCATTTATGGTGTGAGTATACTTTTCCTATATTTCTAGGTTATTGACAAAATCACCTGAACTAGGAAACTACTAAATAGGAAAATATAATAATTAACTGTAACAGTACATTTTGGAAAGTTTGAATTGTGTGTTCAGAGAATAAATTGACTTAAAAACATTTGACAGATTTTTTAACTTATATGAAACTGTTATCAAGTTATTAAAAATGTTTTGTATTTTAATTCGACAGTTTATGGAAAAGTTGAATTTTTTCATTATAAAAAATAGTAATAGGGAATAGATTGTTTTATTTTTCAGTACGATCCAGAAGAGTCTGGCTACTGTTTCAACCGTAAAAAGGCTGACAACACTGACGACTATCAAGAATACGAAGACGATGCTCGTACTCCAGAAGCCACCGCCTATCAACAAGTTGCCTACACCAATCCACCACCAGTCCAACAATCGTATCAACCATCGCCAAGAGTTCTCAAAAATCTCGGACCATCTGAATACATTGGAATGTCGAATGACAATCGATTCATTTATGATGCTCGTCAAGCTCCACCTGCTTATAACATTGGATATCAAGGACAGGTTAGCTATCAACAACAACAAACACCAGTTGCTCCACCACCACCACCACAACAACAAGAGTTGCACCATGAGCCGGAAGGAGCCACCACAACTGAGGATTTGACTCAATTGCCTGGAGCTTCGCCAATGATTGCGTCGAGATTCAGAGGATTGATTAGAGTGAGACTTCATTATGTGATATGTCACCCTTCTATAATGTTTTTTTTTGTAGAACGCCTCCACCCCGACTCGTCAAGCCACCACACCAATTGTCGTTGAACGTGTTCACCAAGAATACACCAACACCAACAACAGTTATGGTGGAGCATTTGCACCAATTGGTCAACCACATGAATCCGAATATCAATTGCCGGTTTTGAACGATTTGGCATCGTGCATTGAGAATTACTAGAAAAGCTCTTGGCCTCAACTCTTCTCTTTTTTGTAGAAAAAATAATTTGTAGCACAAAACTGCTGGCGACTTATGATGTGTTTTATTGCGTAATAAAGTATTTTTTGTATTTTTTTTTTTCAGTTTTTCAAAAACCATTTCCCTGTGAGCATTTATGAAAGTTCAAGTTTTCCGAATCTCTACTTCCAAACAAAAATGTCTACGGAACGAAGAAAACCCACTGTTTCAAATCCTTTTTGAATGTGGGTCGAAAATTTGTTGTTTGCTCAACAAAGTCTTTGCAGTTAAGTTCTATCTAGAGAACCATAGTTTATCAAGATCATGATAGCTCAACACAAAATCATAATTCGAGAAATGTATGATGTTATAAAACTTATCAATCGTTGGAAACAGTAAAACTATGAGAAACTATGCAATATAAACATTTTTGGTTGTTCAAAGGAATTTTGGCATTTTTTTTTAAAATTTCTACGAACATGTCTAGATCTTTTATCAATGTCTTCATTTATCCCGATCATGATTTATCATCTGATGTTCAATAGCTCAACAAAATATAAAAAATAGAAAATTCCCAGACACATTTTCTATGTGAATTGTCTATTATTTTCAGTTTAAAAGAGAGCCTCAGAATCAGTGAGAAATCATCCAAAAATGAACTTTTCCTCATTCGTCGCCATCTTCGTCGCTGTTCTTCTCGCAACTGTCAATGCTGATCCAAAACCAGAACCAAAAATTGAATAACAATGTTAATTTGATTGGAATAAATTTTTGAATTGCTATTTTGAAGTATTACGAGTTTCAGGTTTCACTCGGGGAAAAAACGGCAAGCGTGTCGCAAGGCTTTTTCCTTGTCGCAAGCTTGCGGCAGTTTGTCGCAAACTATATTATTCAGAAAAATTGAACTATACGCACGCCACACAACACGCAAAGCTAGAGTGAAAGAGTGATGAGAGTGACGCGTCTGTGAGCAGAGATGCAGACTTTTTCATCTAAAATCACTTTTTTTTTTTGAAACCATTTCCTTTTGAGCATCCATAAAAGTTCAAGTTTCCTGACTCTTTACTTCCAAACACAAACCATTCAAGTGATTCACTAAAATTTAGTAATCAATTTTGAAAATTGAAAAAATATATTTCGAAGCGGAAGTATTGCGTTGGTTGATAGCAATTTTTCTGTCAGTCTAAGGGCGAGTACAAAATCCACTGTTTCAATTCCTTTTTTAATGTACGTCGAAAAATTGTTGATTGTTCAACCAAGTCTTTTCAGTTAAGTTCTATTAGGTTGGAAAGAAATAAATCGCCTTTTTTCAAGAATTTTTCATTTGGAAAATTAAAAGAACAGAGGTTGCTGAGAAACTAGAAATATTTATCATTCGCATTGATAGTCCTTTACCATCCTTCCAGTTTTCGATGGGTTACATCCTGCAAAAATTCCCCTGGTTGGGAGGCGAAAAGCTTCGTCAAGTCAGTTTTGACATCTTTTCGAGTTTTGTAATTTTTCTTAGCCGTCTTTGAAGATGCTTTATCAAGATCATGATTTAGCAGTTCAATAGCTCAACAAAACATCAAAAATAGAACATTCCCAGACACGTTGTCTATGTGAATTGTCTATTATTTTCAGTTTAAAAAAGAGCTTCAGAATCAGTGAACAATCATCCAAAAATGAACTTCTTCTCATTCGTCGCAATCTTCGTCGCTGTTCTTCTTGCATCTGTCAATGCTCATCCAAAACCAGAACCAAAAATTGAATAGCAATGTTAACATGTTGAAATGAATTTTTGATTTGCATTTTTCAAGTATTTATAGGTACCATGGGTTGGCAGTAATCCAAAATAACATGCTCTGTAATGAAACAAGTTCACAATGCATATATGAACGTAACTGTTGTGTAAACTTCGAAACAGGAATGTACACTAATAATTTTTGAAAGCAAAAAAATAATGTTTTTTTTTGAGTTGCTCATAAATTACAAATAATTTTTACAGTTTCAAACTACTCCTAAAAGCACTCAACGTTTCGAAAAATTGATCGATTTTTAATTCATAATTTGAATGAACTAATTGAATATATTGTCTCTAGCTTTCACAGAAAAATAACATCCAAGACAAGAATCATATTTAGTTTTCAAAAATGTAATTTTTGAAAATTTGGATTTTTTTACTTTTTCAAAACATATTCATTCTCGAGAATTTTACTAATTGGTAGTTCATACCATGGAAGCTAATTGGAAAACCACTATGACAAGTAGGAAAAATTGAAATCAATAGTTCATTAAAGCTAAATAAGTCACTTTTTCTTTTTTTTCAGATTTTTCGAGAGGAAAATTATTGCGGTGTCACATCTGGGAAACTTCGCTGTTTCAAAACATTTATTAAGTTTTATGTTATTTGGCAAATTATTTCATGATTATTTTCTCATTTATTTGATTTGAATTTTTCTTTTTTGGCCACATTTCTCGTTAAAGACAAATTTAATAATTTCCAGAAAATCTTCAACAAAACAGATGTGAAAGCCAAAAACTTACTCTTTCGCTGAACACTTTAAAAATAGTTTTAAACTTATGTAATAGCACTATGCGAGAAGAATTACTACGGAACGAACAATCTATCAATAAAATTCTGTCTGTGTTTTACATTTCAGCAATTTAGAATTATTGCAAAAAAAAAAAGTTCAAAAATTTTTTGCCTTTTGAAAGACTTCAGGAGAACAAAAATTTCAGAAACTGTTGTCATCGAATCGGATAAATATGCGAACTGAACATTTATTTCAACATGTTAACATTGTTATTCAATTTTTGGTTCTGGGTTTGGATCAGCATTGACAGATGCAAGAAGAACAGCGACGAAGATTGCGACGAATGAGGAGAAGTTCATTTTTGGATGATTTCTCACTGATTCTGAAGCTCTTTTTTAAACTGAAAATAATAGACAATTCACATAGACAATGTGTCTGGGAATGTTCTATTTTTGATATTTTGTTGAGCTATTGAACATCGAATGATAAATCATGATCGGGATAAACGAAGACATTGATAAAAAGTTGGATTTTAGGCATGTTCGTAGAAACTAAACAAATGTCAAAATTTCTTTGAACAACCAAAAATCTTGCATAGTTTCTCATAGTTTCACTGTTTCCAACGATTGATAAGTTTTGTAACACCATCCATTATATTAGTATTTAGAAATGCTCAAGATGAGCAGTCACGAATGTTTATTTTTATAATCAGAAGTCATGAAATATCAGCAAATGTTTATTAATAATTTCTCACAAGTACCCGTATCAATGTTGAAAACGTAACTACATAAATTGAGGGATCTATTTCAGTGTCTCATAACATCATCAACAAATGAAGCTGGACCACGTCTCGGTTTGACCAAGTTCATCAACATGCTGATATCTCGATGATCTCTTTGTTGATGTTCTAACAAGTCGATGAATCCAAGAATATTTGCAAATCTGGCCGGACCGGATGAACCATGTTTAGTCATTATGTATCGAAACAGAGCAATGTTATACTTCTGTCGTTCTCTGGTTAAATAGTCTTGAGCATTTTTTGATAGTTCCGGTACGGCTGAAAACAGTCAGGGTTGTGATTTGCTTCTGGGTTAATGATATGTATATTTACCAGGATTAGTCAAAACCAACACTCTTAATAGAACAAACTCTACACGATCTAGTCCTTCTCTTAAAATGGCGCTCAGACATCGAATTCCAATATCATCCCGAATACGCGCCCGATAATCATCATGACACGGAAAACCATAATCAAAATATCCGACTCCATCACGTCTTAATGGTCGATCACTTTTCTTCTCGAAGCTATAGAAAGCCATTGTCAAATTGGAACTCATCAACACGGTATCTCGAATGAGATGGAACTGAAATTCATGTTTAGTTTTTATTAGCAAAAAAATAAGTTAAATGTACTCACTCTGTCAGATCCGGATAAATCAGAGAAGAATGGAAGAGCTTTACATAACTCGATTTGAGTCAAAAGTTCATAGGCTGTCCATCGTTTCACCGCTGGATGATGTCCTGTTTTTGATTTTTTGAGTTTGCAATGCTCATCGATTGTTTTTTTTTGTAGTGGCCAGTTTTGCATTGGCTGGAAATTAACAAATTGACTAATACAGATATCGAACATATGAAAATTATTGCTGAGAGATTAATTGGAAAATTGAAACAGAAACAAAATTGAGAATATTGAAGGGAAAATTTTGAAGTAAGATAATTTTTTGAAGCCAAAAATTACAGAGTTCAAAAGAATAGAAACTGATTCTTCAGAACAACTCAATGAGTGGATAAAGAATTGACCCTGTTACTTGTTCACGTACATACAGTTCCATTTTGATAGCCCTAGCTGTTCAACAACACATGGAATATTATTATTCATAAAATGATCAGACTTTCATCCGAAATATGAAACAGGTAAATACTTCTCAGTTTAACATAGTTTGCAAAACCTCCTTCAAACAGTGAACTAATTTTTTTTAAAAATAAAGTTTTGAATTTCTGGGTATTCAAAAGTTTATGGGAAATCCTCGAAGTCTACTAAAAAATATACTCACCCCATACTTATCAGCTATTGATAATATTGACGTCTCCTCTTTTACACATTCTTCCAAAGATGGGAAATGACGTGGATTGAATGCGCAATCACCAAACTTCTCACTTTGAACATCTAATCTTATCATTCTATCAATCAGCTCTTCAACTTGTGCATCAATCGTGATCAATGGTTTCTTCACTTCAAGCGGGTTATTCATACAGTATTCTCGTCCTAGTTCTGATTGTATTCCCAGTGGATTCATCCCAACTTCGACACATTTTCTGAATCTACAAGCTCGACACTTTGGTGCAGGACCAGGTAGAGATAACTTTTCGAAGCAATTTTCAATATATCTACATTTGTAGCTCAGTTTTTCGATAATAACTCGCCGGAAAAATGATTTACAACCATTACAAGACGCAACCTAGAGAAAGAGTGAAACTTTGAGAGAAAAATTGATCAAACTCACATCATAATGATGTCCTGTTGCTTTGCCGAGACAAACTTCACAAACAGTTGGAGGTGCTTGCTTTGTCGAATGGACAGAGTATTTTATTTCTTCTTGAGAAAAACTCGGAAGATCGAGGTCCATTCTATAATACATTTTAAATAGTAACAATGAAAAATATAAATATGCGATTGAAAACCAAAAAAACAAAAAAATTTGAGAGGATTAAAAAGAAGAGTAGGATGAATAATACGAGATATTAGTTATGTATATTATAATTTTGAAAAGTATATTTTGTGTTTTCAGTGCATCGTAGATTTTGTTTCTAATTTTTCCCTGTTTCAGAGAACTCGTAAATTTTTCAAAAGCATGTTACTTCGATGCGATGATAGTATAAAAATATCGTGGAATAAAACTGAAAAATTGAAAAAAAAAAACTCTAGAACTAAATTAAAAATATATGATTTTAGAAAAAAAACAAGAATAAAATTTTCTTTCAAGCTGTTTTTATGTTGCATTTTTTGTCACTGCGATCTCCGAATTTCATGTAGGTTCATAAAATTTTAAAAATATTTGTTTAAATTTCAGAATGAACTATCTAATTCATCCGGGAGTTCACAAAAATTGAGATTTCGTGAATTTTAGTGTTGTAGTACAGACTTTGTCCATATTTATCACTGTTTCAAAACTTTGATAAATCTTTCGCTAAAATTACTTTTCCCATTACTGATTTGATTTGCAGTTTCACTAACAAGGAAGGCTCGCGAGCTCCCGAATCAACTTTTTTTTTCAAAATTTATATGTTTTTAGAGTTTGACTTTTTTGTGATTTTCTATTCCACCCAAAAAAAAAAGATTTTTGATCTAACAGAGGAAATAGTGAGTAAAAATAAGAGAATCAGACACTTGCAGAACAAAATATCTCGAAGCGAAAGGTATAGAAAGTTGAAATAGACAATATATTTTACCTACCGAACATCGTTGTGAAAAAAGGTATGAAAAGTGTCTGATTCTCTCATTATCACTAACTATTTCGTCTGATAGATCAAACGAATTTTCTTTCTATAAACAAAGAAGACAATATAACTTTTTTCACAAAAATTCCCGGCGGATGAGAAGAATATCATGATGGTTAGGAGGCCAAACTCTATAAGTGTACAAATTTGAAGAAAAAATGAATCGCGAGCTTGCGATTATCTATTCTAAATCGGAGCTGACTTTATTCATATTTAACTCATCACAGGCAAAAAAAAAGTATCTTTTTTTTACCGCGGAGTGTTCACACATTTTTCGCTCCTCCTACTTGTGCATCCACCGCACACCGACAGCGCGCTTTAACCGCACAGTTTGTGTGTTTATTTTTTTATTTTTTTATTTTCAATTTTATTATTTTTTTTTTTCAAAATATTGAGAAAAACAATTATCTCGTTTATTTAAATAAATTCTGGAAGCATTTCGTTGCAAAAAAATTCTCTTATTTTTTGAAAAAAAAACATTTCTCGATTATATGATTCAGACGCACAAATTTTAACAGTTTTGTTCTATACTGACACCAAATAACTTTTTTATCCATTCATCAACCTTCTTCACGATTTTCAGTATGTATTTTCTGATTTTTCTCTGTTTTTTCATTCCTCAGTTTGAAAATTAAAAAAATGTTCAGAAACGCAATTTGAAAAATAATAATCGTCCAAAAACTATGCGGCAAAATGTGTGCGGTGGTTGCGGCTCCGCCCAGTGACAAACTCCTCCCATTTTCGCAGAAACATGTTTTTTTTTTGAGGAAAGTACGTAACGAATTTTTCCTGAACAAAAAATACTTTTTTTTTCACTGTGCTCATATATCTGCGTAAATGTGTTCCTCTTTCAAGAACTTTTCTATTTCACGAAAACTCATATGACAAAAATTAAAACAATTAATTTTCGCATAAACTGATGAACCAACATTTTTACCTGCAAAACTAACCTGAATTTTCGATTTTTCAGAATTGCTAGAAAAAATTCAAAAATATCTGTGAATAATGACTTTTCAAAAAAAAAAACAATAGCATTTCATAGCGTCTAAATAAGCGTTCCAAAAAAAAAGAAGTTTTTATACTGTTTCATGAGAATCCCACTAATCCCTGAAATATTTTGAAAAAACATCATTTAATTTCAGCAAGAATTGAAAAAAAAACGTGGGGGAAAAACATAATGAAACGGAAAACTGAAAAATCAAAAAATAGACACTAAACCAAATGAAAAATTGAAAGAGCATTGCAAAAAAACATATTTTTTCTATTTTCTACATGTGACTTTCCAAAATTTCACAAAAAAAGCGGAAAAAATCAGAGCACGTGAAAGTACAAAATGAACATAATTTTTGAAAAAAATAAATTCAGTAAAATTTGTCCTTCTACTCTAGCAGAATGAATAATATGTACTAGTGGGAACGATATGTTCTCTGAGTACAAAACGACTTAGAACAATGTCATTTGACAAGAGACGGAAAAGATGCAGAATCAATAATAGTTGCGAATAGAAATTGGAAATGTTATGTTTGTTTGCCAACAGAAATTTGATTCTGGGTCATTGCACGTTCAATAGATCATTTTCAAAATGTATTATTTTGTGGAAAAAGATCAGTTCTGTGAAAATTGAAAAATTTGAATCTTAAACAGGAGAAAAGGTTAAAAAATATTTGCATAAAAATCGATATTGTTGAAGCCAATATTTATTTCTATAGAATTTGTATAGAATAAATGCATAATAAAGAAAAGAGGGGAAGAAAAATGGTGCCCGGTTTTTCGAAACCTAAATCGATTCTTCTGTATCGGACTGGACTCGGTACCCGATTTGGGAAACTTTTTTGAAAAAATCGGTTCGATTTTTTTGGAATCATTTCAATGAGATTTTTAGGAGTTTTAAGAACTATATTGAGGAACTATTATTTCGGATCCATCTAAAATTAGGTCCACTTCATTTCAGGAAACCTGGTTCAGAGAACACCCATGTTCCTCATTTTTCGGATTCAGATTTTTCCTAACATTTTTGAGCATTTATAGAACTCGCTCTTCCGATTCACATCTTGTTTTCTTTTTCACCGGCGAGTTGTGTGAGAGGAGTTACAAATTTTTGAAGTTAGCAAATCATCGAAAATCTTCATTAAAATTAAGTGACCTTGTATATACCATGTATTATTTTTTTAAATGTTGATATTACATTCAACTTTTAACAGTAAAAAATGAACTGTTTCTCAGAACTCTTCGGTGAAAAAGAAACACATATTATTGAATAGAAGATAAAATTCTATATGTTTATAAAGTTGGAGAAATTTCTGAATCAACAACGAGTTGATCTTCCTTGATAGATTTTGTGAAGATCTTGGACGGAGATGTTTAACTCAAAGCTACGCTAATTTGGTTTGAAGTTATATTTTATAGCATCTATGTATTTTTCATTTACTATTTTATTAGAAAATAAATTTTACCGCCTGAAGTATTGTTTATCCGGCGAGGTCAGAAGTCGCTTGAAAATGGGAAGAAAATGAAATTGGTTCGGATCGCGGGTAGATCAAAAATGTCTTGTAGCGACGAGGGGAGTGTGTAGTTCTTTTGGAGCAGAGACAAATCAATATATTTATTATACGTTGCTTTTTTTGTTTTCAACATAATAAATTTAGCAAAGCTTCGCGTTTTTGAAGGAAAAACTGAAATGCGGTTCATATTCAAATATTTTCAGAAACCAGTTTTCAATAATTTCACATGGTGAAAATTCATAAAAATGTCAAACAATCTAATCGGAACTGATTGAATGAATAACCATTTCAAATAGTTTTTCTGACAAAAAGTTAACAGTGCCTGAAATCGGTGATATCTACACATGTCGTTAACATGGGTGTGCACACTTCCGGCACTCTTAAATTCAGTTTTTCCATCAAAAACGCGAAGCTTTGCTAAATTTATTATGTTGAAAACAAAACAAGCAACGTATAATAAATATATTGATTTGTCTCTGCTCCAAAAGAACTACACACTCACCTCGTCGCTACAAGACATTTTTGATCTACCCGCGATCCGAACCAATTTCATTTTCTTTTCATTTTCAAGCGACTTCTGACCTCGCCGGATAAACAATAGAAGTAAGACTATTGAAATCAATAAAAAATGATATTAACAATATTTTGAAACAGCAAAAAAAATCTCAATCTCTACGAAATTTAAAAAAAAAACTAATGTTTTGTTAGAACTTCGGAAATTTTTTTGGTGAAGTTGAGTTCAGAATAAAAATGTTGAATCTTTGGTTTCGGAAACAGAGCAGGTTTGTTATATTCCGTATATTCAATATTTTGAAAAATTTAAAAATTTGCTCACAACAACCGGTTCGAAGAAACTGCGCCTGAAGAAAGCCACTCCACCAATGTGAAACAGTAAAAAATTTCAGAAACTAATTTTTTGAAACTCTTCAGTAATGACAAAACAATGAATCGTGTGAACAGTTGTCTGCATTGAATAAAGTACTAAACTGTGTTTCATTATAATTTTCGAATGAATTGGAATGTTTTCCTAAAAACATTTATTTTCGGTTCTCTAACATGAAATTCAACATCCCGTTGCAAGATGATGACTTTCTCGCATCGTAATGTCGACTGATAATACAGAACATTTATAGAAATTGAACCTCCAATTTTTCAAAAAAACAAAAATGAATTCATTGAAACAGAAACAAAAATTCAACGTTTCTTTAAATTAAAATATTCTCGAGTTTATATCATGAGTTTCCAGATATTCAAAGTACAATTTGAGTTGAAAAAAATTGGAAAACTTTAAATTCGGAAATTATTAGATATTCCTGAAACAGTGAAATTCAAAACAATTTAAAAATTGAGAACAACATAACATTTAAAGCCGAGTTAGGACAACGTCTAGGTTTGACCAAGTTCATCAATATGCCCATATTTCGATGATCTCTTATTGATTTTCTAACAAGATATGTTCAGCTCACAAAATAAACGTGTTATTAATTTGCGAATTTTCAGTTCCATAACTTTTTTCATATTTATATGAAAGAGCCTTTATTCTCTATCTCAAGCTGCATGGCATATCTGACGGAAAATCGGATGGTGTAGCTGAACTCCTGATAATAAAGCTTCTGATGGTGTAGTTGAATCTCAAATGATGAAGCTGGAATCTCTGATAGTGGAGCTATGATCATTTACGTTAAACCGGGAAACTTAATGAAATATTTGTCCGAATAACTCGCAGTCACCGTGTATAACATAACATTTAACAAAAAACCCTTTCCCTATAGTGCAGATACATTCTTTTTTTTATGTAGTAACCAATCAAATGTTGACTTTTTTGTTGTTTAAACTGTTTTGGTCAAATAGGACAAATAAAATACAAACACAAACTCGCCCACAGGGAAAAAATGCTCTCTCATCAACACCGGATCGCAACGATCAAAATAAATGGGCGTGTGGGTGTCATCACTAGCTTATAAAAAATATAAACAAAAAATATAAACATTGAAATGTTTCGTCTTCCGTTTTTGCTCCTTTTTCTTTTTCGGAGTTTAGATTCTCAAATATTTTGCACTAATTGGTACGCTGTGAAATCTCGAGAAACTTGTTGGAAAATAGCAAACGATCATGGATTAATAGTTCAAAATCTGACTGAATGGAATAAACAAATGGACTGTGATGAGCTATGGGTTGGACGAAAGTTAGTTTAAATATTCGGGTTCTTCAATTTTAGTGTTGTTTAGAATATGCATTGGTGTATCATCAAAACAACCGGATTGCACCAAATTCTCAAAAATACAGTCTGGTGATTATTGTTATAAAATTTGGACAGATAATAACCTAACCGAAGAAGAGTTCAAGTCATATAATCCTGGTCTTGACTGCGACAAACTAATGGTTCGTTTTTTTTCCAGAAAAACCGAGAGAAATAATTTTCTGAACCATAGTCACTTTATAACCTACACACGATATTTTTCAGATTGGACACAACGTTTGCATTGGTATTGAAAGCCAGAATACGTCTTCCAATTTAACAATTGTTAGAAATTCCCTTCCAATGTCAGAAGGTTGGTAACTGCCAGTGAAGCTTAAAATGACCTCGATATGAAATCACCTTTTTTATAGATTCAAAAGAGAAATGTGCTGAATTCACAATTGTGAAACAAAATGACACGTGCTGGTCTATTTCAAATGAATATGCTCTCAACCTCACACAACTCGAAAATAAATATCAGTGTGATTTGTTATATGTGAGTAATAGTATTTACCAACAGGAAATTAAGTTTCCCGTTACTTTTGTAGCCAGGCGATACCATTTGCGTATCCGAGAACGAATCTTGTCAACTTCGTTATCAGATCAAGGAACATGATACATGTTCAAAAATCAGTGATATTTTCAAAACATCAATTTATGAAATTGAAGAAAACAATCCAGATGTAAATTGCTCGAAACCTTTAGAAATTGGAAGGAAAATATGTGTTTGGCCTGCTTATGAAAGATATCTAGCTGATATGAAATGTATTGGTTATAAGGAAAAACCAGAGAACATTTCGATATTCGATTTCTCTAGACAGAACTCTATTACAGTTGACGAATTGAAGTTTTTGAATCCAAATATTGGAGTCAATCAAGAGTACTGTATTGGATCTCAATCGAGTAAAGTGAGTGTCATAATTACTTACTCATGATATTTGTTGTTTTTTCAGATGTGTTCAAGTTTCGACTATATCCAAGTTAATGATACATGTGAGCAAATTGTTCAGAGAAATCATATGAGCATGAATATGATCTTGACATTGAATCCAACTCTTCGCTGTGATTTTTTAAATATAACACATGAGGTTTGCATCGGAATAGGCTACTTCAAGTCAGATGAATGTGTGGACGCAGTTAGAATAGATCCAGACAATGATGATTGCGCGAAAATTGCAAACAACACTCATATTTCGATAGGTAAAATTGAAGAGCTGAACAAAGGATTGAACTGCTCACAAAAACTCGAATGGTCAACATTGGTATGCATATCTTCGCTAGGAATGAAAACTCAAACTGCGCAACAAATCATGATAGACAGTCTGCGAAATTATGCTCCGGAACTCGTGAAAACGTACGAAGATTATTTGAAAAATCCGAATGAACAAACATCGAATGAAATGAATCAACAAGTTGTTAGATCAATTATTCGTCAAGATGTTTATAAGAATCTGAAACAGTTATATGAAAGCAATGAGGATATTCGAATTATTCTTGATAAGCAAACACCGTTCGAAAGATCATATTAGTGCAAGGAAATGAATAAAACCACATTCAGGTGAGATCTTAGAGGGGAGCCACCTGGAGGTTTTAAAGGTGGGGTGAAGGGACTCGGCAAATTGCTTTCCACGTATCCAAAATTTTTATTTTGAACTTTTTTTCTCGAATATTAGAGTTTTCGGTGAAAAATTCCTGGTCTTACCTGAAAAAGGTGCTATTTCATTCAAGAGCAACTTGTCGAGTCCCTTTACTTCACCTTTAAGCAACCTTTAAAAGGGATCAATGCCATCCGATCCAGTTTTTTATGCGGATCAGTATTCCGCTTCTAACTATTGCTGAGCTCTACGCGGAAAGCTGGAAATTGTGCTCAAAATCAGCTCTGAAATTTCTTCAAATACTCAACAAGAGGTGCACCAGAAAATTTATTATGATCAATCCTCTAACCATTCCATTTTTTATTATTGAATTTCCACTTTCATTTCAGTGATGTCGTCAAAAACTGTTTCTGCTCTTCGACTGAATTATTGATATATTGTCAAGCGATTGGACAAAGTGAATATCTAAATTCGATGAACACCGACTTTCCAAATGACACATCTGTATCGAGAAGAAAACGATGCTCATTTACTTGGCCAGGAAGTGGAACTAACATTTTCGAGAGAGGTGCATCAGGTGTTTCTGGTTGTTTTGGAGGAGACTGTACAATTCCAATGGGATTGTTGGAAGCCACGTTGGAAGGGGAGATTTGTGTTCCGATTGTGCAGATAACAACTGATACTATAACAATGTGTTTTCGAGATTCGGAAGAATGTAAATCATCCAATTTTGGAGGAAATTATCTACGACAACTGACTGAAACGAAGACAAGCATTGCAGGCTCATTATGCATTATTGGAAAGAAAATATTGCGAATTATGAAGTTAGCAGATCTAGAACTTTGCTGGAAAGTTTTCAATTTCGATTACACACCTTTTGTTGGATTAATAACTATCTCAAGCGAATTCTCTTTTCCATTATTCCAATTGTCCGGTGGAGTTAAAATAAAAGCGACTGATATACCATTCAAAAAACTTTGCGATATGGGAGCATTCGAATGTGAAGACTATTGTAAAATGAAGAGATATAACTGGCCAAATGGAAAATTAATTGGATTCATTGAAATCAAGATGTTCAAAATTTTTGGATGGGGAGGTATCACTGTATATGATCAACAATATAATAGTCCGCGAGTTCTTGGATGTCAAGCAGGAAGTGAAACAGCGATTATATTGAGAAATGAGAGAACATGCAAGAACAAAAATGAAAGGGAGATTCAAAGAAGATGTTGGTCTGGAAACGATAGAATACCATGGGGTCCATTGGAGCCGGAAAATGGATTTTCTTTCAAGCCTGTTCGGAACACTTTGTTTGTGTGTGAATTCGTGGATTCGAATGGACAGAAAATTGGTTTCGATGTTTTTGGAGGAAAGTCAAAGAATAGTGGGAAGAAGACTTTCGTTTATTTTGTCAAGGTATGTGATTCGTCTATCCTAGTATAGAGATCCCAATAAAAGGGTCCCAAAATAAAGTGAGCTCTACTCTATAAGAGAAGTAGTCGTTCAAAAAATAGAATCAAGATACCGAAATAAAAAGTTTGTCTATGTCGAAGTATTAAAAAAAAGTTCCAAAAATGAAAATTCGTTGGTTCATCATTGTGTGTATGTATTCAAACAAAGATTTTCTCACCCCTAGATTTTATATATTTTGACTTATATTGCTGAAATTAAATTCGGACCTTGACAGCATTCAAACTTGAGACCCTCAAATTTTTTGAGGAGTTTAACACGTTATTTACGTTCTGTAATATCTCGTCACTCTAATATTTTCTCCATAACTGGATAAAAAATTTTCCCTCGAAGATCCTCAAATTGTTGTTATCTACCAATTTTTAGGTGAAACCCTTTCTTAAAAAATTTTTTGATGCTTGGATCTTGATAACATTCTCGGAGTCTTTTTTGAAGTTTTGGTTTTTGGATCCCTATATGTTTTAAGGACCTCACGTTATTCTGAAATCCACAAATATTTTGAAATTTTTTTTGAACTAAATTTGCATTAGTAATAATGTTTTAAAACTCTTACAATTAACAAAAACATTTCTACAACTCTTTGTGTGATCAACCTATTAAGTGGACTTTTTTACAACCCGAAATCATTTTTTTGTACATAGATTTTGTTATTCAAAAAATCTTTTTTTTTTAATTGGACTCTATGGGACCTTTATATTATCTCGCGATCTTCGTTTCATTGTTTTGGATAACTATTTTTTTGAAAAAAAAATATGAGCACCCTCATACTATTTTGGAACTCCTATACTAGGATAGAACCGTTTAGGTTTTTCTATTAAAAAATATATATCATTCAGAACGATGGAATATACTTTGGAAGAAGTCGAGATGAAGAAAACCCGAAACTGCAAGGACGATGGGATAATCCATGTGAAGAAGGAGAAGATGAAGACTCTAATGAAAGCTATACATCATATGTGGAACCAACAGGAACATGTGAGTTGTGTATCGAATATAATCTCCACAATAAAAAAATCATTTTCAAGCATCTGTTCCGGCAGCTAGTTGTGGTAAACGAATAGTTGGGTATTATACCGGATGGGGAGATCGTGAAATCACGGAAAATCAGCTTAAGAAACTCACTCATGCTATATTCGCCTTTGTTGAATTTGGACCATCGCAAGAGCTTAAGTTCGGAAAAGTTTCAATCGATGATTCAGACGAACAGTCTGGAACAAAAGCTGAATAACGATTTTTGAATATGTTGAAGGTAAGTTCATCTTTATACAGTGATGATCAAAAGTTTGTACATGATTGGATAAGTGGTCATTACTCGCAACAAACTGGTTCGTTTCAAAAAAATCTGAAACTTTAATTTTTTTCTGAAAGTTTCGTTTTACGTACCAATGTAATGCTAGTCGATCATCAAAATTACATAAAGTGTTGAAAAAAGTTTACCTCACACAGCTTCGTGCAACTTGCTCAAACAACTTGTTCCAAAAAAACTTTTTTTTTTGAAGTTTAAAATTCATATTTTTCCAAACAAAAACTGGAGCACGTTGCACACATTCTTCGCCACAATCATGCAAAATTTGGGGTCAGACGAACTCATTTTAGCCGAGTATGACCAATTTAGCAACCATGTACAAACTTTTGATCGCTACTGTATTCCATAGGGCAACGAATTTCTTGCACAACAAACTATGGAAGAGAATTTTCAGCTGAAATTTCAGAAGTATTTTCTCCTTAAGAAAATATGTCTATGTGCCAAAAACAAACTCTTGGTTTGCATGAAAATATCATTTCAGAAAACTCGACAGTCAAACTCGGGAGTGAATGTTTTATTCGCATTTGGAGGATGGGATAACTCGCAGTATTTCTCTTCAACCTGCGCAAATCCTGGAGATAGAAGGTGAGTGTGTCCTTATTTTTTTTGTCTATTGGAAACAATTCATTTTATTTTAGTCGATTAGTTGAATCAATCATTCGATTCATCGATACCTACAATATTGATGGAGTGGATATTGATTGGGAATATCCGGATATGAATGGAAAAGATAAAACAAATCATGTCGAATTGGTTCGAGAACTTCATCAAAAATTAGAAGAACTTCAGAAAAAGAAAAATCGAAAACAGAAATATTTGATAACATTGGCCACGGCAGCTGGTGAATGGAATTTGAGGGAAGGCTACAATTTCGATGAATTACTCAAATATGTTGATTTTCTAAATATTATGACTTATGATTATTATGGTGCATGGGAATCGAAATGGGGTGCTTATACTGGTCCACCATCTCCTTTATTTTATGGAACACTTGATGGATTCTCTGGAAAATTGAACACCGATTTCACAATGAAATATTACTCTTGTCATACAAAACAATCCAATAAATTGAATATGGGAATTCCATTTTATGGAAGATATTGGGATAATATATTAGGTCCAATTGATGGAAAAGATGGAATGTGGAGAACAGCTGAAGAGAAAAATGGGAAATTCGAAGGAGGATTTGTTGCATGGAGAAATTTGGAGAAAAATGGATGGAATAAAGAGGCAAGTATTTGGGTCAATGATTCTTCCTCTAGTGTTTTTTCTCTAATGTACTTCGTTCCGATTATGATTCTTCACAGTTATGATTCTTCCTCTAGATTTCTCTTAATGTTTTTCGTTTTGATATCAATTTCTTAAGACTTTTTTTTTAGGATTTAGTTAAGGTTTCAAATTTTAAGGTGCATATTCTGTGACAATTTTGATGAAGCAAATCGATTTTCTGAATCGGCTAAAAGGTACCATGTTTTGTAAAACATGATGTATTCCATAAAGTAATTGAAATTGTGTAATAGATTCTCATGAATGCTAATCAAAAAAAAATTTCAGTTTTTCGAATGTTGATGCTGATTTTTACTGCCGTAGCCTACATTAGAGCCATGTAAAGTTAATAATCGAAATTCATACAAATATGCCAACGATTCATGAAAACTAAGCCAAAGCTTGAAAAATAGCAATGTTTTTAACTCAAAACTATTCTGAAAAAATTCTGAAAATACAACGTTCTTTCAGTACACTATACAAATCTAAGAAGTTATTGAAAGCTTCCCATTTTTCACCTAGGCTTTCTCAACGAAGTGAGAAAATATTAATCTGATCCTTTTTTCTAACTTGACTTCTTTCAGCAGATACTTTCTTACCACTGGCTTCATAAGAATTAATTGTCACAAACTTACCTTAAAACTTAGAGTCTCAACTGAAATCCGAAAAAAAATCTTATGAAAATTGATATCCAAACGAAAAACATTAAGAGAAATCTAGAGGAAGAATCATAACTGGGAAGAATCATAATCGGAACGAAGTACATTAGAGGAAAAACACTAGAGGAAGAATCATTGACCAAGTATTTGGCATGACAAAACAAAGACGCCGTATATTGTCAATTCTGGAGCAAGGAAATTCATGGGATATGAAAATGAGAAGAGTATTGGTGAAAAGATCAAATATTCAATTGACAAAAATGTTGGTGGATTAATGGTTTGGGCATTAGATCTTGATGATGATAGCGATACACTTTTATCAATTGTTAGCTCTGCTGATTTATGTTCTGCAAGTGGAGGTTCAAACTATAACTGTGTTCCAATTGACGATGTTCGATGGTGGACACCAGAGAATTCAGATGAATCTCGACAAGGACAATGTGGAAAATCGGCACCTTTAATCAATGGATATTATCCGGTTTGTGATCCGGATGATCCGGGATATCCATGTTGTGGAGCAGCTGGATATTGTGGAACTGGAAAGGATTATTGTGATTGCGATACTTGTGTTGATTATCGAAAAGATCCAAAATTGATATTGAAAGAACCGATTAAACCAACACAAGATGTTCAATGGTATAAAATGGATGATGGTGATGGGAAAAGAGGACGATGTGGTAAAGATGTGCCTCAGATTAATGGGAAAATGGTGATATGCAATCCAGATGATGACTCGAAATACTGTTGTTCAAATGGTGGATATTGTGGAATTGGGAAGGAGTTTTGTGAATGTGATGGATGTGTCGATTATCGACACAAAAGGTGATAAATATCATCGAAGAAAATTCAGGAAAATGAATATTTACAACATTCTTACGAGTTATTCAAAATCCAATATTTATTGAAAATTGAGTTATATAAAAACAAGCATGTCACGTTTCGTTATTATTGTTCCGAAAATAGTTTTTTTTGGTTTTTCTTTGCGATTTTTTTTCATAATTTTCACAAAGTCGAGAGGAAAAAAATAAATTTGGAGCAGATTTAATAATGGTGTAGCGGATTTAGTATGTTCAACCGTTAGGTCTTGAAGTCGTTGATAAATCGTTCTAAGGATTTTCAGATGGTGACGCCGAAGTAGTGTAGTAATCATAATATGTAGTGCCCGATGGGGAATATCTCCAAGGATTTTCAGATGATATTGTAGAATACTTATAACGTGTAGTCGATGATAAATCGTTCCATGGATTTTCAGATGGTGACGCCGAAGTAGTGTAGTAATCATAATATGTAGTGCCCGATGGGGAATATCTCCAAGGATTTTCAGATGATATTGTAGAATACTTATAACGTGTAGTCGATGATAAATCGTTCCATGGATTTTTAGATGGTGACGCAGTAGTAGTATAATATTCAAACTCAGGAGTCGAATATCGGGCTTTTCCATGGTTCAACTGCAAAACCTGGTGTGGTTTTGACACCACGACGTCGACTATAAAAACTATGAGAAGAAATGCAAATCTAGTTGAAAATGTCATTTTGTTAGAATGATATGTTCAACAATTAATTTTTCTTTCTTAAATAGCTTGACTCTAAACTGCGTACATCATAATATAAATAGTGTTATCAGAAGAATTTTTAGTAAAGTTAGTGCTACTACTACTACTACTCAACTCTTATCATCATTTGTTCATGTTTTGAAGGAAGTTCCGAAGGGATGGTTGTACTTTTTTTATTATCAAAATAGTAGATACCAGAGTGAGGCAGAATTCACACTTCCGACTTTCGAATTCCGATTTTCTATGTCAATTCCGATGTTTCGCAATTGACTCAGATCTAGAGTTCCGAATTTTCCGGGTGTCCGAAACATGTGTGTTTAGGCCGAATATAGTACGAGTCGAACCCCGAACAAGCCTTGATAGGGTTCCACCCAAAACTGATTGATAACGTTTCAGTAAGATCAAGATCCGACCTGTTATCAGCACTACTCAAAACCCGCCCAAACAGACCTGTTTCCAACTACCCAAAACCCAAACCAAAACCCGTAAAACATGTTTCGAACTACCCGAAACTCATAACACTACCCATTAAACCCGAACCCATCGGGTACCCGTTTGAAAATGTCTCATAAAACACTAATAAAACGGGTAACCGAAACCCCATGAAAAAGTAGGTTGAAAAAAAGCAAAAGTGAAACATGTTAAGAAAGTTCTCTATGGGAAAACTGATGTCATATTTAATGGTTTCATTGTGTGATCTGGCATATTTCATGTTTTTCATGGTCATGACCTATTGTCAGTTGAGTTCTTCAAACCTGATTTTTTCTTTCCGTCACAGCTCAGGCAAATGAAAACTCCGGAGCCGCACCAAATCTTCGGTTTCTCCGGAGCTACACCAAAACGATACCAAAGTTTCATCAAATTTCTCCAATTCTCTCCGGAGTAACGCCAATATTGGTCGAATTGGAGAGCACCGAAATTTTCAAAGCAGTTTCTACTATATGTTTTCTTCTTGCAGTTTCGCTCTCCTATTTTCAAAGGAAACTGTTGTTTCACCTGGCATTTTTCTTTGAAAATGTGAACTAAAACTTGGAATTTTTCATTACAATCATCGTGTAACATTAAAACTTGATTTCAATAAGCATAAACCCTTGATGGTTGCAAACAATTTAACTATTTTCAACAATTTATTGCGTTAGTTTTTCTCATTTTTCATTTTTTAATTTAAGTTTCATTTTCATTATTTCATATTTTATTTTTTATTTATGACTCGATTTCAAAAAGTATCGACAGTTCGAGCAAGAAAGTTCACATTTTGATGAAAAGATGAAAGTTCGTAGTTATGTGTGAGTTTCATTTTCGATTATAATTATTCTACAGCGATTTTTAGGAATGTGAATTCGAATCAACGTCGGAAAATGTATTGTTTTCGATCAAGATAAAACAACTCTGACATTACTTACGAACATTTCATACCACAGAAGAAAACTTTTCTGGTAAGTTCAAAATTTTAAAAATTCAGGACTAACCGAACCTGTCACATATTGCAACAACCAATAAAAAATGAATATGAATCAATAAGAGACTTCATGATGATCATATTTGTAAAGTCTGTTTTTTATTAATTATTATTATGTAAATATTTATGTCAATTATGAAATAAACTTTGATTTTGTTCAAATTTCAACAAATTTCTTCGGAAAAGCTTGCTACGTAATACGTGAACCACGCCAAAGCAAAATAAAAATATAATTTTTTTCTGGAAAACGTTAAATACCTCATGAGGTTTCGGTTACCCGTTTTGTTAGTGTTTTATAAGACATTTTCAAACGGGTACCCGATGGGTTCGGGTTAAATGGGTAGTGTTATGAGTTTCGGGTAGTTTGAAACATGTTTTACGGGTTTGGTTTGGGTTTTGGGTAGTTCGAAACAGGTCTGTTTGGGCGGGTTTTGGGTAGTGCTGATAACAGATTTGTTTCTGATCTTGCTCGTGTATTGAAAGGGCTGGGCAAGTGTGATCTCTGTCCGCCCAAAATTTTTGGTTCGGGATCGAAACTAGGTTTTTTCATAAGAAACATGAAAACCCATGAAACACCTGCCCAAGTCGGAACTCTACTCAGATCATCATAAAAATACACTTTTTTACTGGCAAAGTTTTCCAGTTTTCCGCATTGTTCATTTTTCGTTGTTTAGAGTCTCTATTTTTTACGAGAAAAAAAGGAAAAAATAAATCTAATTCCGCTTTCATTTCAATTCTGGTAGACACATTTGAACTTTAGGATCTTACCATTTCATGAAACAAGAACATAGAATTAAAAAAAAAATTCTCGAAAAAACTCACAAAAATATTACGAAGCGTGTTCTATTTTCACGTGATTTTGTTTCCACTCATTTTCTCTCATTTCATTCCTAGTATTTCGAAACACAAAAGTATGACAAACTCAGTTATACCACCTATAGTAGCTGTGACCACTGCAATTTTGTTATTTGTTATCGTTCTAGCTGGTCTCATTATAAGAAAATGTAAAAAACACAATCAAGAATCATTGAAATCAGTGAAATCAGAAATATCAACATCAGAGCCAGTGAAAAAGGGAAACGTTGGAAAAATCGTCGGGATTGTCATTCTTTGTTTGATTTTGATCATACTTGTACTCAATGTATCTGTATTTGTGTTCAATTTGAGTCCATATGAATCAATCGGGGAAATATATCAAGGGTTTGATCAACTTGTCAAAGGTATACTTTGAGCTAAATTTACCAAACCATTTATATATTTCTGTTTCAGACACTAAACAGAAACTTATTAATGTGGATGCCAGTAATTTGCCAGAGACTTCATTGAATATGTTCAAAAACACTCGAGATGATATATCAATTATGAATCCACTTTCGGATAAAGTAAAAACGATGAATGAATATTTGGAGTACCAAAAAGTAAGCTTGATATGATTGACATTTTCAGTGAGGGTGTTTTTTAGGAAGTCGATAAATATTTGCTTATTGTGAGTGACCAAAGATCTAAACTCTCAACTTTCGAACAATTTATAACTGGGTTGAAACAGAATGCGGAGACAAAACATTGTAGTTTGGATGTTGACTGGACTTCTGATGTCTTCAAAATTTTTGATCGGTTATTAAGCATTGGCCAACTTGTGCACAAACAATCTGTAGCGATGGATACATTTCAACAAAAATTGAAGACTCAGATAACAAAGGAACTAGTCGAAGAAGAGAAAAAAGTTTCAAAACATCTAGAATCCACAAAAGTAAGTAATAGTTTTCTGTGTCACCCAGCCAATATGGCTTTATTGAAATTAGTACTTTTTGGTGACACGCATACAAAAAATCAGAAAAACAAAAGCAAAAGCTCTACGTCACTTCACCCCCTGATATTCCGCCACAGCTGCACTTCCCCATGTGACTTTTTTGAAGATGAGGAAACTTAAAAATAATCGACAAGTAGATAATACACTCGATGGAGCAGTAGATATATCAGTAGATATAGTAGATATAGATATAAAAGTATCACCGACATAGTAAAACCTCCAAGGGAGTTTTTACCGGAGAGCCTACATAGTATTCGAGAAAATTGGACTGAATATTTTTTTGAACGTAAAAACGCGGAATGGCGAATTTCTCAAACACTAGCCTTTTCGGTGAAATTTCCCTTGGGGTTATACCATATCGATGGGGCACTTGTACAACACTAGAACTTTCTAAAGAAGAAAAAAAAATTTCAAGACATTTGGAGTCTACGAAAGTCAGCAAAAAGTTCAATGTTTCGTTTAACTTTTTTTTCAGAAGCTAGTTGAATTTTTCCAAAGTCATGCGCAACATTTGGAAAAGATTGGAGCTGAGAAACGCAAGACTGAAATATCTCCAACCGAACGATACATTGCTATTAGCTTTGTCTCTATTCCAACTTTTCTTGCTTGTTTAATATGTTTTTTCGCAATCTATGTCAATATTCAGTCAATTCGCAACCAATTACCAAGTTTCATTCCTACTTGGTTGACTATCGGAATCTACTTCACAACATGCCAAGTTGCTGTTCTATGTTTATTGACAGTTATTCTTTGTTTTACTCGCTACGTTGGCAATCAATGTATTGCTCCCATAAATTCGGACATATTCACAATGTTATCTTTTGACGAAAAATCCACAGTTTATTCCGAGTGAGTGAATGGGTGTCAATGTACATCTATTTTTATTTCGTTTAGCAATGTTCTACACTCGTGTACAACTCCTACCACTTCCTGGCTTACCATTCTTCATCCACAAGTATTGATTTCAACCGATACCATCATTAATGATCTTCAAAAAAATCAAGAACCAACGAGCGATCCTGCCGGTTCGGGTGACTTTGATTCTATAGTTGTTGAATCGAACAAAATTCGAAATTTGTATGGAACAATGAGTAATCTAGCAAAGGAACAAACATGCTTCGATGGAGATAATATGCAGGAAATTGTAAAATATAGAGATTTATTGAAAGAACTTGTAAACGGGGGTGATGTCTATGGAAATGCTACAATCAATTTCAAATTCGAAAATCTACATAATCAAATAAATACCTTGTTTTTTGAAGAATTGAAAGTACGTATAGAATCTGCAAGCACCTCCGTGAATGTAAGTTTTGTACTAAAAACGCTGTAACTAATTTTAATCACCTTCCAGGATAAAATTAAGCTCTCTAATTTCGAATGCTCTGCAATTTCCGC
Organism: Caenorhabditis sp. 38 MB-2015; assembly: GCA_900536415.3. Lineage (NCBI taxonomy): Eukaryota > Metazoa > Nematoda > Chromadorea > Rhabditida > Rhabditidae > Caenorhabditis > Caenorhabditis quiockensis. The sequence goes on from LR549754.1 coordinate 43,293, forward strand.
TTTACATTCAAAATGTGCAAAATTACAATGCCCAAATATGTATTCATACTTCGACGAAGCTCTTCTTCATTTAATCATCGTGATTCTACTCTCAACCTTCATCCTGTTCATCCTTCTGCGTATCAATAAAACATCAGGAAATGATACAACGGATCTCGAATTATCCTCAAACCAATCGATTTACAGAAAAGAACAGACCTCAAAAAATCCTTATCCCACAAATAATCAAACAGATCAGAAGCCAAGTAAGACATCCAACAAGTGTGATTTTTTTTTGAATAGCAGATGTTTCTCACTGAGTGTTTCTGAATATTTGTACTTTTCCAGTGGAAGAGATGAGCTCAAAACCTGCTACACAGAAAGAGGAGAGAGGAAAGAAAAAGGAAACAGCTAGAACAACAAGATCAGCACCAACAGCAAGAACAGCAAGAACAGCAAGAACGGCAAGAACAGCAAGATCAGCAAGAACGGCAAGAACAGCAAGATCAGCAAGAACGGCAAGAGCGGCAAGATCAGCAATATTAGCAAGAGTGGCAAGATTAGCAGAATTAGCAAGAGCGGCAAGATTAGCAGAATTAGAAAGAGCGGCAAGATTAGCAGAATTAGAAAGAGCGGCAAGATTAGCAGAATTAGCAAGAGCAAACGACCCTGTAAGTGAAAAGAAGGATTGAAAAAAATAGGGATATCTGTGAAAAGAGGGACTTTGACGAAAAAGAAGGGTTTCGAAAATCCAATGTTTGGTTTTTGTAGGGAAAATATAATTATTTTCTCAATTATTAAGATACTTCTGAGATCCACAAGCTTTGGAAAAATTTCAAATTTTACCATAATTTGATTTTTGCAGTCAAAAGAGATTTATTTACATTGAACTATTTCAGATTTGTGCAAAAACAAATCCATACAATATGGATTTTCATATGCTCTTAAAACACTTTTCGGTTGAAGAATTTAGATTTAAGAATTTGGCAAAAAAATGGAAAAATAACGTTTTATGTGTAATCTGAACAGTTTTGGAGAAAGATTTTAGTGTATTGGTTATAAATCGGAATATATTCTTCATTTTCCACACCAAATCAACAAGTTTGCGGATATTTAGCCAATAATATCACGAAATATTTTAAAATTTTTTAAAATATTCTCCCGAAAACTGTGCGGCAAGCGCGCATATTTAGTGTGCAGACCATTGCCATTTTCAGAAACGACATTCTCCTCCCATTTTTGCAGAAACATGTTTTTTATTTTGGGAAAGTCCGTAACTAATTTTTTCTGAAGAAAAAATACTTTTTTTTCACTGTGTCGTAGTAGGTTTGATAAATTCAGCTAAATCCCTCAAAACTAAGTGTTCGGAACTTCTGAATCTCTTTTTCTCGTCGAAATCCCTCTATTTCATCTAAACCCATTTTTTAATTTTGGTTTATTTTTTTCTCTGAATCCCTTGTTTACAGGCCCCACAAAACGAGCCATTGGATGAACAACTCGATATTACACAACGTCAGCACCCGTTTGATGATGAATTCATAGAATCTGACAACTCAGATAGTACTCTCAGGTGTGTCAAATTTATCAAGATTTGTTGTTTTACTAGTAGAACAACTTTTTTTTTAACTAGTAAAAGTAACTGTTATAACTAATTCCCTGCGAAGAAAAAAGAAAAAAGCAAAAAAAAAAGAATTTCAGTATCTTCGGGTTTGAACTTACGACCTAATGCATCGCACTCGCGCAAAATTCCACTGAGCTATGTGGGCAAAAGTGAGAGACGCAGAGAAAAAGAGCGCTTAGAAAATTTAAAATGGGAAAGGAAGAGGGAAAGGTTGCCTTTCTCGGGCTGTGTACTGAAAACGAGAAACGCGATGAAAAATCTAACGTTTTTTGTTTTAACACCTTACTTGCTTCTACTAGATTTACTCTGAAATTTCAAATATGTGTAATTTTGAAAAGAGTTTTGATGGTGCAATTCTGAAAACTCTGATTGAAGTAGGAAAAATTTTAATGTGCGGATTAGGGACAAAATAATATATTTATTACAATTTGCATCATAAAAATCACAGTTTAGAGACACTTTGAAGCTTATAAGAAACATTTCTCAACAAAGACAAAAAAAACATGAAAAACATATACAAAAGTGAAACATTTGTCATAGGCAGATTCCATTCATTAAGAGTATTGATTTTTAAAGGCACATAGATTGTCTTCCATTTGGTTTGAAATGCAAAATGATATGTAAAATGAGCAGAATTTCAGACATTTTGTAAATGAGTGAACTGGACGAGACCCGAAGAACCCGAGAAATACGACAACAAAAAATATATGAAAACAGAAAATATATGTCCTATTGTTTGTTGTTAACAGAGTGATGCTCAATGGCATTTTGATGATTGTTGGGTGTTGGTGAAGTGGTGGTTTTGGTGGTGTTTTTTCGGCGGAACGAGAACTTGCTCTGAAAACAAAAAAACTTAGTTAAAAGAGCCTGAAAATTGACGTTTTCATACAATACAGTATGTACATTTTTGGATGCTGACCAACATCCCGAATTTCAGCTCCTTAGTTTTCAGACAGAAAATGAACAACCATAAAAAACATTTTTTTTTTAGAGGTTGAGAGCTACTTAACAGAACTTTTGCGGAATTTTCGCGACATTGGTTGATTTTTTCGGAAAATTATAATTTTCCGCTTTTTGTTTCACTGAACTTGAACACATGAGGGTCTAAATGTATAAAAATATCTTTAAAACGTTTTTTTTTTCAATATCTGAATTTTTATAGAACTTTTTTAAATTGTGATACCTATCTTCAGAGTTCTGTCTTTTTTCAAATAATTTCTGACCGAGGAAAAACAACTGTTGAACTTTTAGAAAATTTTGACAAAATTAAGCACTGAAAGGATCATAGCTAGAGTTCTTTTACAGTTTTGTCAAGTAACGTCGACATTTTTTGAGTAATACAGTCAGAAATCTGCATTTTTTTGAATTTTTTTCCATTTTTTCAAAAGTGGTTTTTCTTGACATAACTCTGTATAGGGCAATTGAAAAAAAACTTTCAGTGAAAATCTCAAAATTGAGTTGTAAACTTCAACTTTCAAATAAATAAGGAAAAAATAAATCAAATTCACTTTACATGTTGTTATTTGTCACGTGAATTTATAAATTTCTTTGTGATTTATCAGAAAATTGCTGAAAATTATTTAAAATACTAGAATACCTTATTTTTATTCAGAATTAACGTTTTAGGAATTCTCACAAGAAAAAAAACCCTTTAAAAAAATGTCTGATCATTCAAGGCTGAAAAAATGAAATGTAAATTTCAAGATGAAAGATTGTTGACTAAATACGTGATATTGATCAGCATCCAAAAATTACATATTCGCCTTTTCACACAATTTCTCACCTTGAACGATGATTTTTCCTTGAGTGAATGTCGATTTGAAGAAGGCCTAGATGTTTTGTTACTCTCAACTTCTTCACTATCCTCTTTATCATATATTCGATATTCTGGATTGCACATGTACCAATGTAACATGACATCATATAAATACTTGTATTCATCCTATAAAAACTTAGATACGCAGGTTCTTTCTTCTACAGTATACCTTCATATCGATTAATTGTGGTCGATTGATTCTCATCATTTTAACAGCGTGAAATACATCAACTTCATGATCAATATCCATTTGATCGATACAAATATTGGCGCCAATGTAGACACCAACACGAGATACACCATTGCTAAAAAAATGATTTGAGATTTTTTTGAAATAGTATTTATTTTTTTGAATAACTCACTGTGACATGACGATAGTTGGTTTGGTTTCTGGACGATCTGGAGCGCGTTTTCGCCAACTTCGTGCCATTTTGATGACATCGATTAGACCGGTGGTGGAGAGAGGCACTTTGTTTTCGATTGGCCACATACGAACCTGAAAACCATATGTTAGAAAATATTCGAATTAAAAGAAATTTATGTAGATGTGTATTTCCAATAGTCTTGAAACAGTGAAATATTAACTCCACTCCGTTAACGCCTAATTTTTTCACTGTTTCATTGCTTTTCATTAAAAAATTTTATACATTTTCAAAAGTTCCTGTTCGCGTCAATTTTCAAGATCTTTCGGATCTTTGGGCACTGACCAAATCCCGTATTTAGTTGTTACCGGATGAAATAAAAAAGCCGAGTTTCAGCTTGAATTTCTTGTTGGTGAAAAAAACACAAAAATGCACAAAACACACAGTCTTAGGCAAACACTGGATATTGAACACCTTCAAAAAATCTATATTTTTGTCACAAAACTTGACTTTAAATTTCAAATTTTATCTACAATCGATAATTTTTCCTGTTTCAAACTCGTAACAATAAGGAAATGTTCAAATGGGAACCGTTTGTATTCATATTTAGATAAGGTTTCAGAAATGTTCCAAGATTGTGAAAAAATTGTGATTGTAGTGTCGTTTAGAAAATAAAACGATTTTGAAACAGTGAAATATTATTATAAAATAATTTGAGTGATTGCTTTTTCTAAAATACACGTATTTCCTCGGGGAAAAAACGGCAAGCGTGTCGCAAAGCTTTTCCTTGTCGCAAGCTTGCGGAAGTTTGTCGCAAACTTGCGACACATTTTTTCTGGCGCAAGGGTGTCGCAAGCCGTGCAGTAGTTTTGCTGCTAGATGTCGCAAAGCTTGCGACTATTGGCGCAAGAACACCGCAAGCCTTGCGACAGCCGAATGTCGCAATTTTGCGACAAATTGCCGCAAGGTTGCGACAAACTGTCGCAAGCTTGCCGATTTTTCCCCGAGTCGATATCTAAATGTTTAATGAAGCGTTGAAACAGTATTCATTACTATTTTTCCGGTTTATCGGAACGGTCTTCGTTTTCATAAAACTGAACACACCTTTTGTTTCTGGAGTTCAGTTTCTAAATTTTCAATTCAAAAATTAGATTTGTGCTTATTGGAAAAGATATTTCGTGGTCGATGTTCCAATACCTTCTAGAAATTCAACAAGACTATTTCAGAAAGTCAAAAAAATGGGGGGTTCCAAAAAATTAAACTCTATAACAAACTTCAGCTTTGGTTAAAATCCTCAAAAAATTCGTGAACTTCAAAAATATGGCTAAACATTACCTCATTTTTATATTACTGTTGTGAAATTTATTTTTTATAAACCTCTAAATTTTTTTGATACTAGAAGACGGATTCTTAAAACTTATATATGGTAGCAAAACCTGGGCCACCTTTCCAACAGTAAAAAAAAATCAAACTACCGTTTCAAAATTTTTTTGAAATATGTAGAAAGCTGTTCTTTGTAATTATAATATGTCGAAAGCTGGCAACCATTTCTAAAATCTTGATATTAAATTCACAAGTTTCAGATCATTCGATCTTTGAAGGAATAGGTAGAAACAGTAAGATATCCATCATTTATAACAATTTCGAATTTTCTGAAATAATGTCAGCTGTTTTTGACTAAGATCAAATGACTGGACGGTATTTGATTTTATCAAACTTTTGAAACTGTAACTTATATTTTCACCAGTAGGGGATCACACTGAAAAATTTCGTGACCGAAATGTGGCCTAAATTTTTTTCTGCGTTTTTCTTCCCAACAAAATTTTAAATATTAAATATTAATTTTTCGTTTTTATACCATTTTTCTCACCTGGATCACACAACATATCCTAACTTCGGCATCAATTTGTTGATTTTGTGATCCACTGGCCATAATATCACTGATCATGAATGTCTGAAAATACAGAATATATTATTTGAAATCCCTATTTTCTTAGTTAGTCATAAAAAAAAACACAGAATGACATGTCAGACACGAGAAGCGGTATTGGTATATTCATGTGAATTAAGAGGGAATGTTAAGGAATTTCTCCAAGAAAAAAATGAGACCAATTTCTGAATTTGTTTGGTTGTCTCTTTTTGCAAATCCGCTTTTTCTCGCCGAATATTCAGAAGACGTTTGATGTCAGCAGCGCCTTTCTGAAAAAACACAGACAAATTCACAAGGACAAGGACAATTTTCAACAATTTTTAAAAAGTATAAATTTCCCCACCAGGTTCAACACTGCAAGCTTTTATTTGATTTTTTCAGATTGGGAAAAATTGAAAATTCCAATCACGAAAAAAATCAAAAAACTAAAGAAAAAGCTCACAAAAAATTGATAGATATAGAAGAAAAAAGAAACCAACAAAATAATACAAAATATGTTATTTTTCTTGATATGAATAACTCACTAATTTCGACACCCCCTTACCCTCAGGGTCGACCTTCATTGGTGGAACCTGGTGGGGCTGCAAAATATCTTTTTTTTGGTGGGTACTGTAGAAGTATACAGAACAAAAAATTGAAACCACAGAACTGAAGGAATAAAGGAACACAGAGAGAAGGAGAAAAATCTTCCAGGGTGACAAAGGTGCACCAATCGATCACAATTTGAGACTTAAAATGACCTCTCGATAGGGATCTAGATCCTTTGATTTCCTTCTTTTCAATGCAGATTTTCTTGGTATATTGTTGTGATTTTCTTCCTCTTCAATGTATAGAATTGGGCCATCTTCCTCGTCTTCATTATCATTTTCATCTTCTTTTGAATCGCGAGCGAAGCGCCCACGATATTCGGGTTTGAAACGAAAGGATTGACCGGGCGCCACATCGGGCCGCTCTTGATAACCGGGTACTCCTTTGAGGGTGGGGATTTTGGCGGCGGGACGCGCGTTTGGTGGATCAATCTGGGAGTTTGGGTGGTGGTGGTGATGAGAGAAAGAGAGAGGTAAGACGAGATTTGGCCAATTACAATCAGTAGCTGAGCTTTGACAACTTTTTTTTTGACGATTTATCGAAACAGTGATTTTATAGTTTTTTTTTTTGAATTAAAAATATTTTTTCTTCTAAGTATTTTGTAGGAAATAAATTTTTTCGTCAACTAGAGGTTTTCATAATTTTGATGAAGTTTATAATTAAAAATTAACTTAGTTTTGAAACAGTTTTTGTAAAGTAAATTTAGACCTTCATTATTTTTTCTGTGCTACTTTTTGAGTTTAAAAAAATTGGAAAATATCTGTTGGGGATTTGACTAAATATGAAACGGTCAGATGAATTGAAAAAATAGAATTTATATGAATCTGGAAAAACTGGACATAATGAGCCAAAATTTAAAAAAATTGAGAGTTCGTAAGAGATGACATTTTTTCCAAAAGAAAAAAATAAAATAATTTAATTTTTTTTTCTGGTTGCAGAAGCTGCACCACTATAGAAACACCTTTCAACGGAAACTTTACATAATGTTAAAATAGTAATTTTTGATAAATAAATCAAGACCAGGCTTTCTAGTTGGGTCGACCCGTCTGAAACCTTGAATAATTAGAAGACATTTTTTCAAGAAAAATTCAAACAAGAAAGGACCTAAAAAAATTATCTTCGTTCTGACCTCAGAAAAGATGAGTTCGAATTCCAACAATGTTTATGTGGATAGTTGAAAACTTCAGTTTTCGTGAATTCACTTATTGGAGAAACAGTAAAACTTTTGAACTTCAAATTTTCTGTTCGGTTCTATTAATTGAAGTATTTTTCCAAGACAATAAACTTTTGAATACAGTTTTATGACAAATTTCCTAAGACACGTAATAATCCAATGTTGGTAAAACATCTCATTTGAAGTAACCTTCACTCGTGAAACAGTGTTGTTTTTTCAAAAGTATGCTTATAATCAGATGTTTTCTTAACTCTTCTACAATTTTTTGGGTTTGGAAAAAATGTCTTTTTCAAGCAAAGAATATTTCGGCCAGTGTTAGTAATATCTTACTGCCATGAGATTAACGAAAAATTCAACAATCAATCACCCTTTGTTGTTCGGGCATTCCTTTTTGAAGTGAGATTAAAACAAATCAAAAAAGTCCTAAATTTGAACCTGTTTTTGTACCACCCGCCTCAAAGTTTCATAATGACTAGAAGTGGCTCTGACTTATTAGATAATGTCACGAACCGGATCAGAATGAAAATTTATAATTAAAAAATTCCATTCACTTTAACTTTACCTTGCTTAAAATAATTTTTTTTTGTTAAAAAACTGGCAAGTTATCGCATAATTTTTGTGAAATAACTCTTCCGATTCTGGAAAAACTCATTCTTGAAATTAAATAGAAGATTGTTATTTGAAAACTAGGTAACATGATTATATAATTGTCGAAAAGTTGAAAACGTCGAATTTCAATAGTATCGGAAACCGTAATTTTTAGTCTGGCTTTTTTGACGTTTTTCTACTTTGCAAAGTTTACTGTTTCAAAACAGTCATAATTACGTTAACTAAATACTTTATGTAATCGACGCCTCTCCCTCCTCAATCAACCCCAACCCAAAAGCTCTGAAGAAAAACACAAAAAAACCAAAATTGAAGAGAAAATACGAAAATACAACAAAAAATAAAAGCGAAGAAGCCAAGATTAAAGCCGTTCTAAAAATCTATGAAAATTCGGAACATCAACTAACCCTTTTCATAATTTTAACCATATGTGAAGTCATTGCCGGGTATTGATGATAGTTCATAATTTCGACAATAAATGGGCCATAATTGGCTTTCCCTTTGTTATGGATAAACGTTGGAAAATGCTGAAAAATCCCTTTGAATTTATCTTGAAAAAATTATAGTTCATTTCTTTGCTTACCCTTTGGTTGCCCTGGTTACTCAAATTAACTACAGTATGACAAGCATGATCATAAACTAGTGTCCAGAATGAGTCCACAGTACTTTGTTTCGGCCATTCGGTTACGATGAATTCAGCTTTTCTGGTGAAACCATCTACTTCGACGGCGTTGATGTATGTGTAATCTTTGGATTCTCCGTGAAGAGTTTGAAGATATGGACGAGCATGGTCAGCTGAAAATAAAATTCTTCGATGGAATTTGGAATTATGAAAACATCTCGGGGAAAAAACGGCAAGCGTGTCGCAAGGCTTTTTCCTTGTCGCAAGCTTGCGGCACATTTTTTCTGGCGCAAGGGTGTCGCAAGCCGCTCGGGGGAAAATCGGCAAGCTTGCGACAGTTTGTCGCAAACTTGCGGCAATTTGTCGCAAACTTGCAACATTCGGCTGTCGCAAGGCTTGCGGTGTTCTTGCGCCAATAGTCGCAAGCTTTGCGACATCTAGCAGCAAAACTACTGCACGGCTTGCGACACCCTTGCGCCAGAAAAAATGTGTCGCAAGTTTGCGACAAACTGCCGTAAGCTTGCGACAAGGAAAAAGCCTTGCGACACGCTTACCGTTTTTTCCCCGAGCGTGCAGTAGTTTTGCTGCTAGATGTCGCAAAGCTTGCGACTATTGGCGCAAGAACACCGCAAGCCTTGCGACAGCCGAATGTCGCAAGTTTGCCGATTTTTCCCCGAGCAGTTCAAAAACAAACCAAATGTTATGTATAACTTTTGAAACAGTAAGTTTTCGCAGACCAAACCAACAATTGATATAATAAAAAAAAAGTAAGAAATTCATTTGCGCGACTGCAGTAATGCTTGTTTATTCATGTTTGAAAATTTTAGATATTTTTGAAACAGTGAAATTTTGACAAATTTTTCATTTGGAGGAGCATTATTTGAATTCACGCATGATAAATGCTCCTGAAATCTTTCTGAATATTCTGAAGTAAGAATGATTCAATTTTTGTGCCATTGAATGATAATTTGTCTATAAAACTACAATATTTTCAGTGAAGTTTGAAGAAATAGAAAATCAATTTTGAAATACTTTATCAGCCAATTTTCAAAATATGAACCCAAAAACATTTCTGGATTAGAAAATTTGAGTTTGTATAGAGAACGAAAGAAACAATTTCTCGCAATAAACAATGAAATCATTCATAGTTTTGAAACTAAGTTTCTATCAAATATCTGAAACTCATTTTGCTGGAAATTTTGAGATTTCATATTCTGGAATGCTTATATTTTAAAATTTTGGATTCAGTTTCCAGTCGAATTTTTTTATCTATGGGTATTACTTCAAGATCAACCTGAAAAACTTATAAATCCTAAAATTGACAACCTAAATCGAACCAGGACCGATAAAATGGGGCCTGAACTGTAGATCCTGGGACAGACAAAAATTCCTCTGTCGGGTTCAATATGAAGAAGTCTATTTGGGCCCATTATTTGAGTCCACAAATTTTTGTGTTTTTTTTTGGTTCTGTTTCAAAAACTAAAGTTCAAAACCCAGTTTTATTGCAACCCAGGTAATTTTTGATTTTCATTGGAATACTTTTCAAAGCTGATATTTCAACAAAAAAAATGAACAAACACGGAAAAGCGAAAAAAACCGATAATTAGACTTTCCTCAAAAACTACAAACTACGTACAAAAGCTACATAATCGCGAAAAATCCGGATTTTCAACTTATTCACCATGAGGTCAATTTCCATCCAGTTTCCAAAACCAGATACGTTTCCCGTATCCGAAGTCAGCTCAAAGATAAAATAAAAAACTCACGTGGCACAACCATAACATCCCGATTCTTCCCGCGATTCTCCAATCGATGACCTCCCGCACAATCACCAATTCGAAGTGTCGGTGTCAATGACATTAAAAGCTGAAAAAAACCTGATTAAGGTGTTGACAACCGAGAAAACGATCATAAAGTTTATTATCTTCGAGAGACCAACCTACTTCCTTTTTTATCTTTCCTTGAGTGCTAAACACTTTTTTCTTGTTCGAGCTGTTTTTTTTCTCACAGATCACATCTGATCAAGATTTTCACAAGGAGGAGGTAAAAAAACCCATCAAACTGTCACTTTTAGCCTATTTCGGAATTTTTATTTGATTTTAAATCGTCTCAATTAGCTATTCTGTTTTGAAATCCTTGTTCATTACCAACGACACTCCGTAATTTCGGAGTGTCGTACTTTTTCGCCATGACTCACCTTATTCTCATGTGTTTCTTGGCTTTCTAACAATTCCCTATTTTTCTTCGCCTTATACATACTTGACCGCTCTTTCAATTGATTCATCTCTATCGGTTGTACATTACATAACACCGCCTGAAAAAGAAAACTACATTAAGATCTAGATACAGTACTCCTTACCTCAGCTAAAACTTCATAAATAAACATATATTGTTCTACACTGTCAATCAAATGAGGCCTTGAATTCACCAATGTTTTGGCGTATTCGAAAAAGTCCAATTGACCCGTCTTTTTCATCAATTCGAGATTGGCGTCCAACGCCAAAAATGCACCACTTCGACCAGCGCCATTACTGCAAAAAAATCACTTATTGTTTTACTGTTTCAGGATAAATATAGATATTAGTTTTTGACTCGAGGGGGGGGGGTTATTTTGTTTTGAAACCCTAACACCTAAATTTTAGATCTAATGATACAAGTCACAGTCTGTTTTTATCGTGGACAGTTTTTTTTTTAAATTGTGTGTTCCAAAATAATTTTTCACGTCTCATTCACTAAATTGTGGAAATTTATTCAAATCTCAAAAAAAAAAATCATTTTCAGCATTCTAAATAACATAACTTGACTGGAAGCTCAAGTAGATAATTTTCCAAACTTCCAAAGGTTTCGTATAATTGTCAACCCAAAAATTGACTATAAATAATATTATTTTTGAAATAGTTATGTATGTTTTCATACGGACCAACTCTTTCAAGTTATTAGTATTTAATACATTTGTTCATCAAAGTGCTGATAATTTATGAAATCAATCCAAATATTACTTCAGAAACAGTAATAAACCACATCGACTAGTAATTACAGTTTTTTCACTGTTTCTGGATATATGTATTGCTTATCCGTGGAGGTCAGTCAACGGCAAAAGACTATATGTAGTTTGAACCGACGAAATAGCAGGTCAAAATGAGAGATTTTGAAACTTTTCAAAATTTGATCTACTTTTCGTTAGCTGACCTACACGGATAAGCAGTAGATATTTAATTTTCTGGCAATTTTTTACGTTAAATAATGAGGAAAATTTGTTAGATGTCTCCAGAAGTTTGGAAAACGGCGAAGCAATTGTGGAATCAGAAACAGACATTTTTTTCGTATAATATATGAATTATGAAACAGTATATTTCTAATGTGAAGAGATATATTTTTTCAAAAGTCCGACTATTTTTAAGCCTATTTCGAAAAATCTCAGAAAAACATCAAAAATCAGATATCATGATATTTTGTATGATTTTTGGCAACGCGGTAATGTGAATATGAATCCAAAAATTTTGAAATATTACTATTTTTCATTTCGAGTACGTGGTCCCTCTATTATCCCTACACAAAAACAAATTGGCAGTGAATTAAGTTAGTAAACCTAGAAACTTTCAAAATATACTAAGACAGTGATTTTTTCTATTATTGATAATATCTATTATCACTATTAGTGTTACGAAATGGCGAATAGGCGAACGGGCGTTAGAGCGTTTAGGCAAACGGGTGCGGGCAAAAGAGCGTTATAAACGTCGGGCGAACGGGCGATTTTTTACAAGCTTAAATTTGTCTACCTCTTATTTTTTGAACCCGGATTCAATCTCGCTTCCAGTTATGATTTTTTTTTGTTAATGACTTTTGAAGTTTATTTTTAAGTAACCCGAGTAACCGAGACCAAGTTGCCCAATAGGAACAAAATCTTATTATAAATTATGAGCACTTGTTGAAACAGGGAATTGTTGTATCAACAATAAAACCATTGAAGTTTCCATACCATTCTTAATTTTGTTAACTTCATGAAACAGCAAAATTTTCGTCATTTTTTGTTACTTCCTTTTTATTCTTAATTCGCCCAAATTGTATACATCAGATAAGTTTTCCTAGTTCTCGACTATTCTTGTTTTTTTTTTCTGCTTTTTGTTTTTCCAATGTTTTTCTCTAAATTTCCGTTGATTTTATCACCTTTTCTAAGTACCTAAATTACAGCAACAAAAAACTTAACAGGTTTCCGGTTGAAGTATATAAAAAACTAAATTTTCAAATTCCCTCCATCTTTTGTTTCACAGGAATTTTCCCGCCTGTTTTTGTTGCTTGGATAAAATCAGTCAAGAAGCCGATAAAATCTCGAAAAACTTCTTCTTTTTTTCACAGAAAAATGTCCGTTTTATTATTTTGTTCTACTGTCTCAAAAGTCATTTTTCAAAAAAGAAAAAAAAACGAAATTTATTTTTTTTTTTGAAAATTAGTTTATTAATTATGTCGTGCGAGACCAATGTGGCCTCCAAAAAAAAGGTCGAAAATAAGTCAAAAAAGTGAAATTACCTTTTCCTAATTATATGAATCAGAAAATAGAGTAGCCAAGTTGAGAATTGAATTAGTGACCGACATTTAACGGGTTTATTATTTGTGTTATTGTTGTTGTTGTTTGTTTTTTTGTTAAAATATTTCATTAAGTTATTGAAACTGTACATTTTTGTAAAATTCATGACATCTTTGGCACTATTTTTCATTCTCGTATCCATTATTTTTTCCACGTCTTGTTAGTTTGACTAATATTTAGATTTTTTTCTATTCTTTGCTGACTGGACTGAATGCCGTTGTTTTAAAGAAATTTGAAAAATAAACAATATGATCAAGTATTTCTTATACGGTACATTGGAAATCCGGCATTATGAGATAATCATTTTAAAAAATCAACAAAAAGTTTCAAAAACTGAGTGAAACAGAAAAAATTTAAAGATATCAAAATTCTTGATAAAGACATTTGACAAGTTGTTCTCAAATAAATGTCCACAATTTTTTACATATATTTTTGAATTTATTTTGTGATTGAGTAAGAGAAAATTTTCAAAAAAATATTTTTCTGTGTGTGTGTTTTTTTTGAACATTAAAAAAATAGTAAAACCAGGAAAATTGTTCCTCAAATATCCTTTTTTTCTATCCAGAAAACACGATGACGGATGACTAAAAACTTATTTCAAGCAATTATTTCGAAATGTAAATGAAACAGAGATTATTCAGAGCAATCAAGTTTAAAGTTCAATGACCAGCAGACTTTTTTACTTGTGAGAAAAAATAGAAAAAGTTGTGAAAAAATTTGATTTTTTTCGATTTTGATCACTTCGGATTTAATTCTAGGGATTTTGGCCTAATTGCAAGGTAATCAGGTATGAAAAACTTACTTGAAAAATATAAAAATAAGGATGAAAATTATTGTATTCTGTTAATAGTCCGAAAATTCTTCTTTTACTTGCGAAACTTATTATCTTGAAATTTCCAGACGAAAATTTACTCTACAATTCAACAACCTATCTCATGCTTGTTAATTCTCAAATGTTTTTATGAACTTTCAACTTATCATGAAACTGTTGAACGTTTCAAATAAAAATATTTCTTTTGTCTCCGCTCTAATGATTGAATTTCAGTTTTAAAACATTTAGAACAACTTTGAAACAGTAATTATTCTTAAAGTGTTCTCAGTTATCAAAAATCGGTTTTTAAAAAATTATTATGATAAAAAGTTTTATACACATACAAGGCCCGATCAAAATTTCAACTCAAAAACGTATTTGAAAATTGAATGAAACAGAGATTTTTTTATTGGAAACACGAGTTTATAACCACTGAACGAGAAAATTCTTTCAAAATTTTGAAAGTTCAATGAAACAGTAATAATTTGTCATAAATTTCAGATTTTCAGTTTTTTCCCACCAACACACAATTCCAGTTCCACTTCTCAACTTTTTTCCCGACAACCCGTCAAAAAACCGTCCTGTCTCGTCTCTACAATTAGCTAAAATAAACTTTCCATTTTTCCGGTCAGACTAAAAATCAACCGCTTGAAAAAAATGTCCAATTATATTTTCATTTTTCAAGTACCCCTCATTTTTCACATAGATTTTTTCAAAAAAAAAAAAAAAAAAAAACTCTTTCTATGTACATACAGTACCCCCCAGTGGTCACTAAAACATCAAAAATCTCTTTTTTTTTCTATGTTTCAAGTGTGACCGCCCACGATTTCTATTATTTCATTTTTCAGTGATTTCTTCGAATTTTGGAAAAAAAGGAAGGAAATGCGCGACGTTTTTCGATTTTTGTTTCCGATTGCCGTTTTTGTGGTTTTAAGTGATCAAAGGATACAAAGAGGTGAGTGGTGGGAAATTGAAAAAATAAACTAGATATTGTGTTTTGGACTTTTGATTTTGTTTTGGGGGAATATTACTGTTTCAGGAAATAAATAATGTTCCATCCTATTCTTATTCTAATGCTAGATGTTTCCGCCATTTTTTTATGATTTGGAACACTTTGGTTTTTCCAATTTTTGTGTAATTTCCTATCGTCCGATTCAGAAGTCTATAAAATAACTCACTGTTTCAATGTTTGATTGTAGACAAATCAAGAATCACAAATTTGCTAAACCCTCTATCCACTTTCCCAAAATTTAAGCTTGTAAAAAAATCGCCCGTTCGCCCGACGTTTAGAACGCCCTTTTGCCCGCGCCCGTTTGCCTTAACGCCCGTTTGCCCATTCGCCCGTTTGCACTTTCGCCCTTTTGCCCGCGTCCGTTCGATCTCGATATTTACTAATGTAAATCAATTATTCGAAAGTTCACATCAAGTTTAATGTTTCAAAAAATAATTAATGTTGGATACGATATTAATTTCTAATGTTGACAAAATTTGAGTTACTAAAATGGGTTTTTGTTCAAATTCTCAAATTCCACATCAAAAATTAGAAGTCTCCTTCCATGTCTCTGGTTAGCTTATCAAAATTATTTTTAGATCTGTCAATACGGTTTCAAAGTAGGGTTCTGAAATTCTTTTTCTTGTGGATCAAAAATGAAAGCGTGACTAGATTTGAAACGTTCAATAAAGATTGATACAGCTCGCATCTATAAACTGATGCTGATTTTTTTTTGCGTCAATGTTGAAACTGATTAACTTTCGAACGTTTCCATTTTGATAGTACATTGATAGTTGTAACTCCGAATTATGTGACTTTGAACTGAATTTTAGAGAAAAAAAAATGAGTTTTTCGAATAAAAAGTTGTACCAGAACAAAAAATTTGTGCTAAAAAAACACTGTTTCATCCAAAAAGTCAAACTAAAGAACAAGGTTCATATCCGGTGCTCTCTAATAAAATTGTCGAAAATATAAAATGGGAGAAAAATGTACTGTTTCGAAAAAAGCTTTTGATTTGACATGTGACACTACAAGCTATTGGCTCTCTTTTATGCACTTGTAACACTTGTGAAATTTTAGATTTGAAAATAGGACCAAAATTGAGTCTCACGTCAGTGGAATTTGAATCACTATCCGTACTATCTGAAAATGCAGAAGAGCAGTCAGAGTGAAACGTTTAGAAGTTCCTAGTTCAACAACGAATGAAATTGGATCAATTGATATTTTTTCGAGTTTTGGCAAAATTTAATGTTTCATGTAAATTTCAAAATTGTGAATGATAAAACAGGTACCACAAGAGTGAAAAATACACATAAATCCACAGACATTTTTAGCCTGGAAAATGATGATTTCAAAATTCAAAAATTTACTGTTTCAGTAAAAAGTCAAAGGACAAATACTTCAGTATTTCAACAGTGCCAATGTTAACCATATGATTCGAAAAATGAGAATCCAATACATTATTCCACAAAGTGTCAAACTAGAAGTTATATTTTTTCAGCTCGTCCGCGCAAACGAACAATTCAAACTCAAACGCCAACCGGCTTTTCATTGGCTCGTATTCAAAAAGAGTTTGATGATGACTACGATTCTGACTACGACTCCCAACAATCTCGAAAATCCACGCGTAAGTTTGAATTCTCCTCTCCTCAAAAAGGTCATTCTACCTCTCATCAGAAAGTGAAATTCTTTCCTTGCCTTATCTCACCAATACATACAAAACAAAAAAAAAACGTTCGCACTTTCATTTTGCCGCGATGTTATCTGCCAAAAAGTGCGGATTCAAAGTACTACAATAGAACCTTTGTTTCACATTCTATTCAAAGGGGTTTTTTTCTTACAGTGGATAGTGCGCGACGACGCGACGAAGTCGTCAATGACGCGAAATGTTTGCAGAAATGCAATAATCGCTTGAATATTGGAATGGATATGGTTAATGTGAGCTCAAAAAATATAGAGAAAAATTGTTGTGCTCAATTTTTTGCAGGCTCATATGGCTTTTGGTAGTATAGATGTGCCAAGTGTTGTTGAGAAACGAGATTTGGAAGTGTTTTGCATGTTGGATTACGAACATAGTCAATGTATTGATGAATGTGGTTACTCAGTGCAGTTCAATTTACGTGAATATGTTTGTCGAAATCGGTTTCCAGAGGTGAGACTGGCCTTTTTCTCACTATCAGAATTACTAAAAAACTATATTTTTCTACTTTTTCTGGTAGTTTGCTTACAAGTATATTTGAAATGAGGTAAAGGTACTTCACAAATGGATTTTTAGTTAAAGATTATCAGATTCTCGCCGAGAAATTTTTTTGGGACAATTCGACACATTTTTTGTGTTGCTCGCGACTAATTATTCCCTGTTTCAAATTTTGAGTGAAAATTTCACGATTACTATACTTTACAATAGACAATCCGTTCAATATTGAAAAAGTTGCTCATCAAGTCAATTGTGCTTTCACCGCACTAAATTTTTTTTGCTCTTTCACATTTTTTTAGAGATCAAGACTAACTCATAACCTGATGAAACACCGGTAGACGTCGAAATATAAAAAATATGTTTCTAGATACTGAGAAACAGTATTATTTATTTTGAAGTCACTTAGCACTACTATTGAATACAGTTTTCTATTATTAAGTTGACTTCTGTTTTAAGTTTATAAAAATACTGTTTCAAAATTCAAATTTTCTTGGTGTTTGATTTTGAACACATTGCATCCTTTTGATTTAAGCTAACTATTCTAAATGAATCGAATCAGCTCTAACTCCATTCATTTTTCTTGGTCTGCGAGCAAAAATATCTATAATCTTGTTGGTTCAACAAAACAAATCCTGGATCCGCTCTGACACAGTTCAATATATTTTTTTTTGTCATTTATAATTAGATTTGAAACCACGTTGGAAATGCGTAAGAAATTGAAATACAAAATTTTTTCTAGAAGTTAAAAAAAGGCATTATTTATTTTGAAGTCAACTAGCACTTCATACTACTTAATACAGTTTTCATTGATGTCAAATGTTCCGATTTGACTTCTGTATTAAGTTCATAAAAATACTGTTTCGAAATTTCAATTTTTTTCTTGTTCGACTATCAATACAGTTTATTCTTGCAAAAATTAATCAAGCAAAATCTCAAATAACTACTTCAGATTTTCGTTTTTGGAGTTTAAAAATATCGTTTTTCTGAGCAGTTTATTCTGAAACACTTATTTTTAGTGATTTTTAAACTCATATTTTCTATTTTTCAGATGCTCGAAAACTTGCCTTGTTATGCAAAATCCGCCCCAGTGCTAAAAAAGTACTGTAGACCACGTTGTGGTGTTTACAAACCTTTGGTTCATTCGCCGGAAGGATATTCAGAAAGGTATTATACTCAAAGTTTATGGGGCGTCCAAACGTCAAAAAATTCTAAGAAATGTCCGAAAAATGCTGTCCAAATCGCTTCAAAAAACTACCACTTGAATTAAAGGGACATAATGATTTTCATAGAGAAAAATTTGCTGGTCTCCTGCAGTGTCACGTTTCAAAATGAGCATACGTGTCAGTCTAGATATTTTTTGTTGTTTTTCAAAACAGTAAACAATCTATCGAATTTTATTAAATACAAAACGTGACATTGGAGCAGACCGGCAAACATTTTTAACAAAAATCATTATGTCTCTTTAAATCGAATGGTAGTTTTTTGGAATGATTTGGACAGGATTTTTCGGACATTTCTTAAAATTTTTTGACGTTTGGACGCCACATTAGAAATTTAGAACAAGAACATTTTTAGATGTCGTCAACTATTATGCGATCATACGTGTACAACGTTCATTTTAAAAAAGGTAGGGTTCCCCGTTCTGTGAATCTATGCCCTATTTTGAAAAAAAAATCTAGGTGTGCCCGGTGGAGAAGGGTCAGAGAGCTGCTGATTATTTACTGGAGTTCACCCGACTTCAAGTTGATTATTGGATGAAAGATTTTACGAAATCATCAAGATCTGTCAAGATCCCTAATGCTTGTAGGAAGTTACAATGTGAAAATTTCAAATGTGCAAAATCCAATTCGGATAAAAAGAGAAGATTCAAGAAGTTGGTTAGTAACAATAATAATTTTCAATAATTTTTTTCCTTGATTTTTGAATTACTACGGGTCTTTTACGTTGTTAATAAATTTGATAAAACTAACCTGCAATGAACTATTAAAGGCGCATCGACGGGATTTTTCTCGGTGAATTGTCGAACTCGTCGACGAAGTTCGATGAAGGCTGAGATGTAGGGGAAGGAGTCCAACTCCCATTCGGTGAAATGGAAGTGTTTGACGATTCGGGTTTCAATGGATTCCGATGTTGTGCGAGTTAGTTTGAATGTTCGAATCACCTGGAAGGATAAGATAAGTTTATTGGATTGGAATATCTCAAGAAGATTTTGTGGGAAATTTGAAACTGTTTTTTTTTGTAGTAGGAAGTCGTTAATTTTTATAAAACCCTACACGCAAAGCAATTAGTGATGAAAATCTACTAACTAAATATGATAAAGAGTTTTTGAAACAGTGACGTTTGGATGTGAATTAATTTTGATCAACCTAATGAAACTGAAAACGTCCTTTTTTTTTGATGCACTAATCAAATCTTCATCAAAATTTATATTCTACCTGGGAATTAAAACAAAATTTGAAATAGAAAACATTTGGATCAAGCGAAACTGGGAAACCTCCAAATCATAAATTTGAAAAGAAAGTATGACAAGCAGAAAAAATTTGAATACTGGTTTGAGACAGTTTTTCAGTATTATTGATAATCAAGAACATTTTCAAGTATTTAAGATATTTCCAGGAATATTCGAAACAGTGAGAACTTCAATGTAAATTTTGAAACTTGAAACACATTTTCAATAAAAATCAAAAAACATCTCAAAGTTATAGCTGTTAGTGAATAAACTATGATTTTTGACTATTTAGTCAAGATAAAAAGGTGAATTTAAACATTTTCTGGAAATTTAAAAACTAGAAGTATCACAAACCACTTGAAATTCATAAACTTCTAGTTATTTGTCTGAATACAAAATGACAATCTGAAGTTCTCTAACTCTCATACATTCGTATAGCTCAAGAAGTTATTACATTCAGGCAACCAGTAGCAAGGCACCAACTTCCGCAAATATGAGCTATAATTTTGTCAAAACTTTGAAACAGTAAGTTTTTGAAGACGAAAATGAAGGCGGAATGAAGGGTCGCTGAATGTTTTTTGATATATTATTTTTGAAACACAATTTTTTTCTACTGACATGAAGAAAAAACGATTCATCACTTGAGAAATTCTAGAAATCAGAAAATGAAATTTGAAAGCTAAAAAAACACATTTTTTTTCAATTTTCCATGATAATTTTAATTTTTTCCAAAAAACTTGTTTCACTTTTTTAGAACAAATTATTTGTGAAAGGATTGATCATTAATTTCATGAAAAATTTGAAACACGCAAAAAAAAAACAGCTCTTTAATTTTTGATGTAGTTTTCATATTGGTTCGTGAGATGAACATTTTAGAGAATTTCAAACCACAAAATACACATAAATACGTTATAAATTTTCAAAAGAATACATTTAGCAATATAAATTTTGAGGAACGTATCATTTGATCATCACTTTGATAATTTCAATCTAATTTTTACCGAAAAGTTGAAACAGCGAAAATTTTATCAAAAAAAAATGAAGCAATGTTTTTTTTTATTCTAAAGATTTACACAAAAACAAGAAAAATATAGTTACGAGATATTCCATTATTTTGCTCCAAAACATTAGTGTAACGAATATTTGTTTATTTAACTTGTATATGTTTTCAAGATTTCACAAAAACAGTGAACATTTTCAGAAGCTGGATCGAGTTGGAATTTTTTTTGGACTGTTTTCTAGTTCACAGAAAAAAACACTGATTCAGCATACAAATCTCATGAAAGTTTTGAAAACATGTTTTATTTACATTTTTCTTCTCAATTTTAATAGTTTTCAAGTCATATAGATATGAATTACACTCGGAATACTTTTTTATCGAATCATTTTGATTATTTTTCTCAGATTAAAAAAGCAGTACGATTCTTTTGAAACAGTGAAAATTCGTAATTTTAGAACCGTTCCATATTGATTTGAAATTAATTTTAATATTTGAAAATGTTTTTTTTTTTTTTTTTTNATATGTCTTCAAGTTAATTTATTTGTTTCGAAACCTAGTTTGTCCTACTACAGTTACCAAATCCACATACATCATACATGAAAAATTGAAAAAAAACTCACGAAATGCGAATAAGTCTTGACCTCAATTGTTTCGACTTCAATTTCTCGAAATTGAAATTTTGTCAACGGCCAGTATTGGAGACACATCACCTGCAAAAAAAAAAAACATTATTCATGTTTGAACTTTAATTTGATCAAAATGAAACAATTTCAGAGCGTGGTATGCCACTATCATTCAAACTAAAAAAAAAAACAAACTCAGAAATGATTTAGAAAAACTAGGAAACAGAAAAGTTTGGAAAACTATATTTTCAGTTTTCAAAGTTTAAAAATCGAAACTGATTGAAAACAAGAGAAGTCGAAAACGTTTTATCATTGTTATGGAACAGTAAAAAACTAACATTATTTTACAAGCAAAAAGCTGAAAATGTTTCTTTCATTTTTTTCAAAAAATCGCTCAATTTTTTTCCGGAAAAAACCACTAGGTTAATTGATAATTTATACAACGTAATAAAATGTTATTATTCTGATTGTATACTCGAATAGAAACTCTAAATTTGACAAAATTTGAAAAGATTTTGAAACAGAAAACTTTTCAGTAATTTTTTTTGCCATATACATAATCATGTATACATTTTTTGTGTTTCAGAATTATACTCATTTTTGTATATTTTAATAATTAATAATAATAATAATTTATTTACATTTTAGTCTCAATTCAAGCTCCGATTTCGTAGAATTTTTCATAAATTAATTGAAACGGAAAACTTTTACAAAAAACTTCACAATGAATTTTTTTGAAATTTTTACTGCTACAAAAATCTTTTATTATTTAGAGAACGTTTTATATTCACTATGTGTGGTTCTTTTTAGACATTTTGACAAAACTTAATTTAATTCCTTGGTTTTCTTGATATTTTATTGTATCTAACGAACAGTAAAAAGTTGAGTTTTTGAGAAATGGAAACAGTTCCAAATATGACCAAACATAATTGAGTTTTTCAATTGAATTAATTATCTAACAGTCTCATGTTTCGAAATTTATACAAATAAGTTTTCAGAAACGGGGAAATATTCCAAAAACTGGCCAAGACTTCATTTTTCAACTCCGATTTATCCTGTTTTTCTAGCGAATTTTCGAGACAGTAGTTTTTTTTTCGAAATTTCAATCTTGTCGTGACTTTAAAATTTCATATAGCTTTGGCTGAAAATCGGTGATTCGCTTGACTCGAAGTTTTTGACCGTTTCACTTAGTTTAAAGGCGATGTTTTCAATTTTGATTATAAATATTTTAATTTGAAGATCGAAACAATAAGAGTGAAAAAGTTATTAAATTTAACCGGCAAAATAGATTTTCAAAACTTTTGAAATAGTTTTGAAACCGTAAATTTCGGAATAAATTCGTCAATAAGAATTACGAAATAACTAACCCTCATAAAATCGAAAACTTTGGTCAACATCACAATGCAATTCGATTTCAGCTCCCAAACCATCCGCCAAAATTCGGCGTTCATCGGTTTTGTCCGCACCGCCTGAGTTACCACGTATGCTTTGTCACGAACCCAACTCTGCAACAAAAAAAAATCCTTATTTGTCTGTCTTTTTCTTTGCGTCTTTTTGACCTAACCCCTACTCACATTCACATAACTTGCATTGATGTAATGCGAAACCTCATCATCATCAATTCTTGGCAAAATCACCCGATTGTAGTCATACGGCAGAGTGTCCTGGAAAAAATAAACATAAAAAACGCATAAAAATGTCGCGTTGTTTTTTTATTTCTCACAACATGTGTAAGAGTTTTGGCGTCGAAAATTCGAATATTCAAAGAAAGTTTCTCCTTTTGATCGTTTTTGGTCGAATGGTAAATATTTTGAAGATTAGTTGAAACAGTGAAAAATTTAGTGGTATTTTGTTTTTAGTTTTTTCACAGTCAAAATTTAAAAAAACTTTTGAAACGGTTAAACTTGACTACGAAAATTTCAATTTTTCTAGGTGCGAAGTTCACGACAAAAGTTTGTCTTCAAAGAATTAAAACGTAATAATTTTTTACTCTTGAAATTTTTGGTTAGATGTGTTTTCAGCACATTTTGCAGGAATTTTCTGGAAAAAAGTGACCGAAGCATGGAAAAATATATGATACACTCCCACGGTTAGGATTTTTTGCAGTAAATCTAAATTATATCATTTAAAATGTACTACAATTGAAACAATTGTTTTTTTTGAATTCCCTAATTTTCCGAGAATTTTTTCGATAGGCGTGTTTTTTTCCAAAATCATGATTTAAAACAGATTTGAGTTTTCAACATGTTCAGCTCAATGATGATAAATATATAAATAATTTGAAACAGGGTTAATCAAACTAGATAATCAGTTAATTGTTGCAGCTCGTTGGAGTTGTTGAATAAAATTTCTGAATTACATTGAAACTTTTCAGAAACTTTGAAACGGAAAAATAAAAAACAAAAAACTTTGTGCAAGTTTTTACAAATGGAGTCCACATTCGAGAAACTTTTCGTTAAAAATTCAGCGCTCAGGAGGATGAGAAAATTCATCATTTTTGAAATGGATTTCTCGAAAACCATGGATATATTTTAATTTTTACTGGATAACTCAAAAAAAGTAATGTTAGTTCATTGATTTATGAAAACATAAAATAAATTTGAAACTGTAAAATTTTATAAACTTTGTGAAAGCGTTGAAGAATGAGCATTTTAATGTGAATGTGGTGATATGAATGATCAAACTATTGCTATTAAAAAAAAAGAATATAAAAATTTTCTTCGCTTCAAACTTCACAAAACACTGTGAGAAATGAAAGTGTTCTCTATTTCAAATGAAAACAAGTAACATAAATCTTCAATAATAACGGTGTTGCCAAGAAGAATTTTTTGAAACAGTTATTTTAAAAAACGCTTTGCTTTTTGTATTCTGGTTAAAATTAATCCAACTAACCGGATACGGGTTCCTCTCCATCATCGTACTTCCAACATCACATCTACATTTGTTATTATCGATTGATCGATTGACTATCTGCAAAAAAAAAACATTTATCAATAAAAAAAATTATTTTCCCTCATCCATGCTTCATTTTCTCCAGATTTCTGAGCCAACCAAAACAAAAAAGTCCTACAATTCAAGATTTGATTAATTACATCAAGAGATTGATGAGGTTGAAAAAAATAATGAAAAATTGAAGAAAAAGGAGATACTTGAGATTTTTTTGAGGAGATGGAGAATTGATGGTTTTGAGATTCGTAAAGAATGAGGAAGACCAATTTATTTGAAATCTGAAAGTTTTTTGGAACAGTAAAATATCATTTGAGCTTTTCACATGGCTTTCATTTTGTTATAATATTAGGAGACAACTGATTTGGAAAACCTATGTTTATCTATTAAAAAAATTTGAAACAGTAAACTATTGGAAATTCATAAAAACATTTTTCCTCGAAGTTTCTCGGGGATACTGAAATTTTTTCAATAACACTCCAAATTTTAGAAAGTAAAGAACATATTTTACTAGATCACACTTTTTGACGGCCTGTGTGGAAAATTACAGAACTTCACGACGAAGAATATTTTTTATCAATTGAAACGTTGATGTTTCCAAATAACTTGATAGAATTTTGAAACAGTCAACTTTTTTGATCCTGTTGGTCACCCCTTTTTTTACAGTTACATACTTGAACGAAGTTTTTTATAGCTTAAAAAAAGTAAGAGTTATTTCGTCAAATTGTTATGCCTTGACTTTGACGTTCAATTTTTTATTCCAATTTACAATTTTGAGTGAAATATTATCAAAAACATCCAGTGGATCAACGCTTGTTTTAGTACGGACGTCACGTGTAATTATTCTTCACAACAATAATAATATTCCCATTTTAGAGTCAGTAAAACTATCCTTAATTTTTTTTCTATTGCATAGAGCCCAGGAAACGAAAAAAAATGGATACTTTCAAACTACAATCATAATTGAAACAGGAAATTTTTGCGAGATTTTATCATTTCTGCTTTTTATTTACTTTTTCTATAGAAACCATTCGGAACTTGATGGGATAATTTTTTCAACCTTTGAAAACCAGCGACAGAACAAGTCGAAAATTTGTGAATTTGTAAACAAAAATCGTGAACAGGAAAAATTGTCAAGGATACCTACCGGCGAAAATAAATAATAACGAATTCATAAAACCCATGAAACAGTAAAATTTTCTAGAACTTTCTAAATATTTTCTAGTTTTATAAACATGAACATTTTCCAGCATGGATCAACTATGAGTAAACGCTTTTTTGGAAAATCCTAATCGCATGAGAGAAAAAATGAACTCAAAAAGATTTGAAAAAAGACTTGTGAAACTATTGTGAAAACAAAAACCATCCAACACTTTTAAAAAAGTTGAAACAGTGAATTTTGTTTCTTAAAACTTGGAAAATGAATGAGGAAAGGATGTATGTGATCACTTTTAAGTTTTTTAAAAAAGAAGCGTATTTTCAATCAAAAATATCAATTTTTGTTCGTCAATTTTGGTTTAAAAAAAGAAACGAAAATAGTGGAACTACTAGAAAAAACTAACTTATTTTCCATGAAGATTTGAAAAAGTGGAAAATTGATCTCATTTTGATAAGTTGTTTTTTTGCAACCGGTAAGCTAAAAAGGGGGACACAAGAGAAAATGAAATAAGACTTTTTTCCCGAAATTCATATTATTTTTGAAACAGTAAAAAAACTAACCAAATACTCTCCTTTGAACAAAATACGCTTCTTTCTCCGCTCCTGAACATAGGCGACGAATTTGGTGGCATCGATCGGCGTCGTCGGCACCGCTTGCATCGCCTTCTCCTCTTGTACTGCAAAAAATCACAATTAATTCCAATCTTCAAAAAATACATTTTCAGCCCACCCACATTCAACTCTTTTCAGTTTTCTAGCACATTTTCTATTTTGATAATAATTTAAGACTCGCATTGAGTTCTTTTTCTAAGAAGACGAGAAGAAATATTAAATTTATATAAACATTTCTCATCTAACTTTTGTTTGTATTTTTTGCCCGGATGGGGGACGCCCCTCGATTAATCCTCATAAATAATGCATTTTTTCGATTTCGACAGACTCTGAAAAATTAGGCCACGCCCATTGTGATGCGCATTGAAGAAAAACGATTGTCTGAGAGAGTTCAGAGAGAGTTCAGAGAGAGAGAGAAAGAGACAGAGAGACAGAGGGGGGGGGGGACAGTGAGAGACAGAGAGAGAGACAGATACAGACAGACAGAGACAGACAGAGAGAGAGAAACAGAGAGAAACAGAGAGAGACAGAGAGAGACAGAGAGAGACAGAGAAGTGAGTTAGAGATACAAAAAATAGTGAGAGACGCGGACACAAAAAAAAAGAAATGACCTTTTGAGAGAGAGTATTGAAAAAAGAGAGACGCAGAAAAAACTTCGGAACATAGCAAGTGATGTAAGAGACACAGACGCCAAAATAATGGAAGACTGTATAGAGAACGAGAGACGCAAACAGTCAGAGTTAGGACATAGAGAGACAGATACAAAAAGAGAATTAGAGACATAGAGAACACGATGAAAATGAGAGAAAGTTTAGGAAAAGAGAGACACAGACACTTAGAGGGTAAGAGACGCAGAGATCCCAATAAGGAATAGCGAAGAGAAAGAGAGGCAGACACCTAAAGTAAAAAACCTCGCGCACACTTATCCCCTTCAAGCCCCGCCCACATTTCTATGCCCATCCCTCCCTTTTCTTTCTACATACATATATATTCATATCTCATATCTCAAACTCTTCTTCTTTTTTTCGCCTTCAATCGGTTCAATATCAAAAAACAGTTGTTTCGAAGAGTGTTTTTTTTTCTGTGTTGCTCCAAAGCGGAGAACAAAAAAAACGGCAGTAAATAGTGAGAAAATTGATGAGTCGGATAAAAATAACACCTAACAATACTTGAACTTCTTGTTCAATTTTTCTGTTCTGCAAGCACCTGTGAGGTTTTTTAAATATTCTAGTATTGTTCAAAAATGGAGGAGGGGAGGAGCAGGCTGAACAAATATTTGGAGCAGTGGAAAAAGAAATATTTTTGGGAAGGGAAAATGGGATGCTTCTGCAATTTTTCCAGATTTTATGGTTGGATAACATGCGATTTTCGAATTAAGAGGAAAGGGAGAGAGAGTGAGAAGAGAGAGCCAGACGGCTAGAGGAATATAGAGATGGTGGGTATATTTTCCATATAAGAAGAGACAAAAAACTGTTAGCTTCTAATGTACTGAATATTGATGGAATCAATGAAACAGTGTTTTTCTTCAAATATAATTTTTTGAAACATCAAAAGTAGGTGCTTCAAAACAGCGAAGTCATTTGATGATAAACTAAAAATTCTCGAACTATCAGAATTATATCAAAATACTGAAACATTATTGAACAATTATATTCACCTCAGAAAGAAAAATGAAAAATTTTATTTGGAGCCTTCGAAAACAAGAATGTATCTATCATTCTGGATCAAGAATTTATTTTATAGGAACAGAGATACTACTATGATAATTCCAATGAGTTTTTGAAAGTATACGATTCAAATCACAGAATAGCAAAACACATGGAAAAAATCTCAAATTACCTTAGCAATGAAACAGTGAATATTTTTGGATTACTAATACAATATTTTTGGTATTTCAGACCTGGAGTTTGAAATGAAATTATCCATAGTTAGTGTACGATTCTCACAACTCAACAAAATGTAAAATTATTGAAACGGTGATTTTCTCAAAAAGTTGAAACGATGATGTTCGAAAAACACTATCCTATAGATAAAAAAACTGCCATAGCAAATCAAATGAAAACTTCTCAAAATTATACTAACATTGAAACAGCGATTTTTTTCTGCGTTCATTTTTTTTCTTCTGAAAATCACAAAATACTTTGAAAAGCTTAATTTCAGATTGGAATCAGTGAATATTTGAATTTGATTTTAGAAAAATAATGAGAGATATCGAAATATATAAAAAACAAGATAACTATAATTTTTTAGAATTTTTTTTAGTTCCGACTATCTCATTTGTTCGTGATTTTAATTGAAACTGAATCGGTGTTGTTTTTTCTGATAAAAGTGAATGAATTTCCATTACGACTCAACTAATTGTAGTCTTTTCAAAACAAATTTTGACTGAAAATCAATTCTATATCGTCACATAGGAGACGTCATGTCAGCATGCAATTGACGAGATTGAGAGACGCAGAGAAAAGTTCTCTGATAGAAGTACAACAGTGAAAATTTCCATGGCCCACTGGTTAACGGGCGTGTCTTTGAATCGAACGACCGAGCTCTGGTTCGATTCCCCCACGCGCCAAAACTTTTTTATTATTTTTTCTTTTTTTTTTCAAATTACAGTTTAATGTGTTTTCGAAACTCAAAAATGTATTCAAAATATTTGTGAGAGTAGTATCTGACAAGAGAACGTTGTAAAAAATGTGATTTGAAAAAAAAAAAGAAAAATAATAAAAAAGTTTGGCGCGTGGGGGAATCGAACCAGAGCTCGGCGCCGTCGTTCGATTCAAAGACACGCGCGTTAACCAGTCGGTCATGGAAGCTTTCACTGTTGTACTTCTCTCGGAGAACTTTTCTCTGCGTCTCTCTCAACCTCGCAAATTGCTATTTTTCATTGCGCTGACATGACGTGAGGAACTCGAATTAGACGCAGATTATAACCTAGTACTCATAAGTAAACTTTGAAACAGTAATTTGATTACAAACTTAAAATTAAATTCATTTTTCAGTTTTTTGATTGCTCCTAAATATTTCAACTTACGAATGTCTGAATTTCTCATCATCACACGCTATTTCGTCTGATAAGAAGATCGAAAAATATTTTTCCAAGGAATACGGCACAACAGATGAACTCAAGTTCTCGAAATAATAACAAATGTTTGAAACAGTGGTTCAATTTGAGATTGAATCACTCATATGTTTTATTTTGTGACAAAAAATACATGATGATCAATTATTTCCGGCCGAATTTCAAAAATCTTTGAATTTTTCAGTTTACATTTTGTGAAAGTTTCAAACTTGATCATATGTTATCTATGAAACAGTGAAACATCAGAAACTCAGATAAAAATTGTTTCATTTTCATGTCTAAGTTTCCACAAGCATTCAAAAGAGGAATGAAAACTGAAATCTCCTTTACAAAACAGTGAAATTAAATTTTCGAGAAATGTCAATTTTACAATTTTCTTGATTTTGAATGTTCCACTGTTTCAAAATTTTCATAAATTTTTGTATTTTTTAAAATAGCGTCTCAACCCTTCATGAATTCGTAAAACTTGCACAGCGTTTTACAGTTTATCACATGATTTCTGCGGTTTTCAGAATTTCACTGCTAAAACATAAGGGATGCATCATTTATACTGGAGTTTGGGTATAGAAAATTGCCATACTGAACAGTTTCGATATCAAAACTTTAATTTCAAGAACTGACATCTAGAAAATGATTTCGATATCTGAACTTATCGCAATTTAAATCTTGAAATCAATATTGCAAAAAAAAACTTGTATACATAGATTACCAATGAAACAGTAAAATGTTTCTTAACATTTGATGTGACATAATTAACTGTTCCAAAGTTGTTATATAATTTTGTTGTTTTTTGGTCATTCGCTAATATCCCCCGAATCATTGCAATGAATTGAAAATTAAATTTTGTGAATTATGAAAAAAAAAATGAATTTTTCAAATGGTTTCAAAAAGCAGCTACTTTTTGTGAGGTAAATTTCGGGTGAAAAATATACAACTGTTGGAATTGACACAGAAAAAATTGTGCTGAATCTGATGAGATGTATCTCACTGTTTGAAAAGTGTTTCTACTAAATATAACTCAGGTGAACTTTTGAAGATTAAACGAAAAGGAAACGCGGGTTGAGAACTAATAAATACTATGAATTCCTCATGAAACAGTTGAATGTTTCTTCATATGTATCACTATTATCGTTCCAAGTTACAAAAAATTCACTGTTTCAAATTTTTTACATACATTTGGACATTTTCTATCATTCACTATCCCAATCGCTAGAATAGGAATTTTTCTTGGAAGCAATTTTAAAGGATAATTAGGTCTAAAATTCAAATCGTTTTGGATAGCTTATTTCAGTGAAAATACAAACATATTGAGAAGAACAATATTTTCTGAAACGATAAAAAAAATTTTAAAATTTTCGTGAAACAGTGAAAACATTTTTTTTTTCGCAAAACTAATTTTTGATCTTTTCCAAAATGCGAAAAAATGTGAGGACTTTGATAGGACGTTTTTTACTGTTTCAGAATTATTTTATAAATTTCTGTATTTGTTCTGGTGTTCCAATTCAAGACTTGTCTAAAGAAATATCACACCACTCCTCACCAATTTGTAATTGTTTAGAAAAATTGGCCGGCGACATTGCCTGCCACGTTTTCTGCACCCTTCGTCGCCTTCTTCCCTTTTTCGACGGTTGCGTGGTCAGATTTCCAGTCGACTGACACGCCCGTTCCGGATGAATATACTGAGAAGACCCGCCAGGTGACGGGGTTCCGCGTAGCGCGTCCATCACCAAACTGAGTTCCGAAATTGATTTGCGACGAAAATCATCGAATCTTGCCGATAGCTCGCGCCGTCGGCTAGATTGCGGACTCTCCGGAACTTGAAGTAAGTTCATCTCAATGTCTCAATTTCTCAGTTCATACTAGCAACAACAATAAGCACCAAGAGTAACGCAAAAATAAATTTTTAAAAATTATTTAATAGTAGAGTAGCGTAGAGTAGAGTAGTAGTAATATCCACAACAACGTTTTAAAGAGTAGAGAGAAATCAATGTGGTTTACCTCTTCTTCTCTTGAAGCACGCACCGATTTGCCGGAATCGTTGAGGCGAGCGAAGAGAGTGTGTGAAACGAGGAGGGTGGCAAGAGAAGCAGACGGGGGCAGCTGCGCCATGTGGGAGCACAAGAAACACTTGCTTGCTCTCACAAGAAGAGGATATCTTCTTCTTCTTCTTATTCTTCAGAAATGCTGTTTATCCCTGTCTCTCTGGACGAACACATAGTCCCAGGAAGAGAAGGAGAGAAATTGTAAACTTTTTCCAACGGCACCGCGAAATATTTATTACTTATGACAATATGATGTCA
Source organism: Caenorhabditis sp. 38 MB-2015 (assembly GCA_900536415.3). Classification (NCBI taxonomy): domain Eukaryota; kingdom Metazoa; phylum Nematoda; class Chromadorea; order Rhabditida; family Rhabditidae; genus Caenorhabditis; species Caenorhabditis quiockensis. The sequence goes on from LR549754.1 coordinate 74,739, forward strand.
TGTTTCACTAATCTTTGTCGAGTGTGAATCTTCAGTGGAAAAATTCAAAGTTTCAGAGATTTTTTTCAGTAAAGCACGTGGATTTTCAGTGAATAACAAAGGATGATATGTATTTTCAGAGTATTTTTTTCTTGATTGAACTGCCGAAACACACAAATAATCAACGATTGATTCTTTTCTTTCGATTTTCTAATTTTTGGTCTATTTTTCTGTTTTTCACAAAAAAAAGTTTCTGGTTATTCGGTTTCTCTCTGAAATCAAGTTTTGCCCTTTAGCTTGAATGGACGAAATATATTTCAAACGAACGAACTAGGATCTAAAAAGGAGTGTAATAAACGCAGATATGTACATCATCTATACACAATTATTGTTCATCGAAAAATCGATAACAGGTCCCACAAGTAAGATGGCAATGGTCAAAAAGCAAATCGCAAAAAATGTACGTGTTATCGGAGTTGGTGTATCAAAGTCAAGAGTATTTTCATAATAGATCATCTATACACAACCACTTCAGCCCTATTGGTGCAATAAAATATGAGAAACATTTTGGGAGAATTTTGAAACAGTGAAATTTTCTCTCAATCTGTATCATCCTGGGAGTTTTTACCAGATTTTTTTTCGGTCTTGGGTTACAGCTACGAGTTTTTTCTTCAATTTACAAATTATAATCTCGTTTATTAGGTAGTATATATGTATAAGGGTTTCATCCTAACTCAATTGACACTGCCTTCCACTGGAGCCTATTTCAGACACTACAACACAATTCCGGTGAAATTTGTTCATAGATGAGGCAAAAAGAAATATCAACTACAAAAAGCACACAAAAACATATCAGCGTTTAGAAACAGTAAGAAATTCAGAAATTGAAAAAAATACTGTTTCTGAAAATCGTTAAAAAAAAAATTTCAAATCAACAACTTTAATTATTCATTAGTTTTCAAATCGTGTTCCTGACAAGATGAAAAAAGAAAAGAAAGTATCACGAAAAGTGTGTTGTTTCAAAATTTGTTCATTTAGTTTTTCACTGTTTTGATATTTTGATATTCTATGGGCAACACGCAGAATGAGATGGTCAAACAGATCAAAATAACGGACTTTTTTGAAATTTCGGAACGGAAACTGAGTTAGTCAATAATTTTCGTAAAATTAAGAATCATCGGCAATAAAGATTATCCGAGAGTTCATCACATATTTGAAACAGTGAAATTTTATATCAATTTATTATGAGACTCAACAATTTTAGCCTTTTGAGTGATATGTCGGGAAGAAGTATTCAGGACTATCTCTGACCTCGCACTAAGAAAACGTAATTTATCAGGTTCCTTTAAGGCAAATGCTCCAATTCGTAACAAATTTTAACTAACAACAACATTCGGGTCTGGTACAGAACCATATTGTCAACACAATCTGTGATAATCATACTCGCAAAACCATAAGAGTTTTCCGGAACAGTAAATTTTTCGTATACGAGCAAACAAACTGCACTTTTTTGAAAATGAGTAAGTTCGAATCTAACAAAACTACTAAGTTTCTTTGTGAAAAATCATGATGATATAAACGTGTGTTCAGTAGTTAAACTTGTTCCTCTAATAAATATTTCAACAAACCCAACTAGTTCAGTTCTATGCGTTAAGAGACATTCAAAATCATTTAGATGAAAATTCGTTCATCGAATATTCTTTCTAGTTTTTTTTTCAGCAAAAATCCAGAATTTTAGATTCATAAAGCTGAAAAAAAAATTCGGATCTATAAGGTTTTCAAAAGATATACGTTCTCCTAAACAGTATGTTCATTTAGAAAAATGTTCACTGTTTCGAAAAAATGAGAAAAAAGTGATCTACTATCAAAACCTGATTTGAGACATATTCATCCGACATTTTTTTACTGTTTCAAAATTCAGATACGAATGCGAGAAACAGAGAAGTTTCGCTGGATTAAAAACAAAAACATTTCCAGAAAGTTAGCCTGAAAATATCCAACACAAAAAAAAACCCTCTTTTACCCCTATCAAATTCCTTTTAGAAATTTGCATAAACTAATTCATTGTTCTATTTGAAGTGCTTTTTCTGTGGCTTACCAAAAGTTTTCGAGTAACTCGGAAAAATCGAGCCAAAATCAGCAGTTTTTGCACACAGAGAATGGTATGAAGCGGTTATTAATGACGTCATCGCCTAAAATATCTACATATGAGGAAATGATAATCTCAAAGAGCCTAGAATTCGAAAAAGTGAAAACAAATACCAACAAAAAACCCATCAAAAATTCCATGTCCGACTGTGAGAAAAAGCCTCTATTTATTTTCACCATTTTCTCCCGTCTTCTGGGCTGAAATTTGATATTTCGAAAAAAAAATAAAATAAAATTCGTCCGGAAATGGTCTCATCTTTGTCTCGTTTATTCCCTGCGTTTTCACAATATGCGCGCGAAATTGAAATTTTGAATGGGTTTTTTGAGGGGGGGACTTTGAAACAGGGGCGAAAAGTCGCAAAAAAAATGAAATACGTATTTTGCCAACACGAATAGGAAGATTGTCTTTCTTTCTTATCTTTAGGTAATTCGAAACCCACACTTTTTCAAACATACATACATTTTTTGCTTTGAGAAGAACTGCTTTTTTGAACCTACAATGAGATTCTTATCATGAAGGGTTCGGAAAATGCCTTGTTTATTGCAAAAATGGTGGTCATTTTAGAGAAGTTTTGAAACGGGAAAAATTTAAGAAGATAAAATTTAGAAAACGAAGCTAATTTTTGTGAAACTTGCAAAATCATGAAAAATAATATCAAATCAATTTTTCTGGAAATTTTTATCGAGAGTTGACTATTTCCAATCGGATCAAAACAGTCCCTAGTGAGTCCCAAGATTATATGAAAAGTTTGAAACAGTAAACTATATTTCAAAAAATTCAATTCAAATTAATATATGGTTGTGAACCCGTCTTTTTGGAGAAGGATAACATTGATGAAGTTGTGGTATTAAGATACTCTGGATTTCAGAACAATTGTGCAACAGTAATTTTGTACAAAACTAGACACCAACTAAAAGTTCAAATGTTGATTAAAAGTTATCGTGACTAACAAAAAATAAATTTGTAATTTTTTTGATTTGTGATTTGGATTGACTAGATTCACATTTCAGAGATGTGTTGAAACAGCGAAACTTTTCAGTGAAACGAAAGCAAAACTTTAAAACCAGGTCAAGTTTTTTTTTTTTTACTTCATCAAGTTTGATCAAGAAGTTCATTAAGAAGGCACCTGAAGTCCAACCGAACGAGCAAAAGTTCTAAGAGTATATGAATAAGTTGAAACAGTGAAAATTGACCTCCAGAATTTTCTGAACTTAATTTTTTGCTCCAAACCTTCAAATCACAACAAATCAAAAATTGTCAAGTTTCAGATTTATATAAGTAGTTTGAAACAGTAAACACTACAGGTTCAATTTTTTCAAATCCAAACGTTTTGGCTCTCTGAAAAATTCATATGTGGTTGTAAACTCGTCTTTTTGGAGATGGATGATGAAGTGGTGGAATTATGATACTCTGGATTCCAGAACATACCGAAATTATGCAACAGTAATTTTGTACAAAACTAGACATCAACTAAAAGTTCAAATGTTGATTAAAAGCTACCGTGAATAACGCAAAATAATTATTTTAATTCGATTTTTTAGTGATTCGGATTGACTAGATTCTCATTCCAGATATGTGTTGAAGCAGCGAAATTTTTCAGTAAAGGGAAAACAAAAATTTACACGTCATGTCAGTATGCAATTGACGAGATTGAGAGAGACGCAGAGAAAAGTTCTCCGAGAGAAGTATAACAATGAAAATTTTTATGGCCGACTGGATAACGGGCGTGTCTTTGAATCGTTGTAAAAAAATGTAATTTGAAAAAAAAAAGAAAAATAATAAAAAAGTTTTGGCGCGTGGGGGAATCGAACCAGACCTCGGCGCCGTCGTTCGATTCAAAGACATGCCCGTTAACCAGTCGGCCATGGAAATTTTCACTGTTGTACTTCTCTCGGAGAACTTTTCTCTGCGTCTCTCTCAACCTCGCAAATTGCTGTTTTTCATTGCGCTGACATGACGTGATCAAGTTTGATCAAGAAGTTCATTAAGAAGGCACCTGAAGTCCAACCGAACGAGCAAAAGTTCTGAGAGTATGTGAATAATTTGAAACAGTGATAATTGAATTCCAGAATTTTTTGAACTCAATTTTTGAAATTTGTATGGTAACCAAAAAAAATCCAAGATTTAGAACTTTAAAATAAAATCGAAACATAAAATTTTTTTCTTAATTCAATTTTTTTGCATTATGTCTGAAAACGACTCAAATATCATAACCGGTTGTGAAGTGAGTTTTTTTTCCGAGATCGAGAATTTTTCACGATTCGTTGTTGAAATAGCATTAAAAAGCTTGGAGACTTCTATCTATAATTTTGCAACAACAACATTTTTATATTTATACAAAGTCCCTCATTACTTCCTCACTAAATCGATTTTTCAAACAAATTCAAATTCTCTTTTATTCTACGTATTTGTGAAAATCACCAAGTATAGTTCATCGTGCGTTTGAAATTGTGTCTAAATTTTTATTGAAAATTAGATGCGATATTCAACGTTTGTTTTTTTCCCCAAAACAAATATTGATAGTTTCAATCTTGGTAGCAACGTTTTTCTTACAACACATTGATACCTAAACATTGAAACAGCAAAAAATTATATTTACAGAGTATGGAGATTTTTTCAAAATAACAATGTTGTTTTTCAGTCGTAGTTTCTTGGTTTGCTGGGCAGAATTTTGAACTGTTAGTTTCGATTCTTCCTGAGTATTTCTTCTGAATTCACCACCAACCAGTCGTCTAAAAGTCCGATCTCATTCTACATTTAAATTCGTACAGTTTCAAGTTATGCTATTTTTATTCACATTATTCGTCGCTTCAGAATGAATCGGGAGTTTTTATATTTCTTCGCAGTTTTCAGAAAACCGTGAGGAATGTCCTGAATGAAACGCTCTCTTGTTTTTAAATTATACAAGAAGTTTGGAACAGTAAAAATATTCGCTACAAAATATTGTTAGGGGCCGATTTTTGAGACATCATTTTGTCACCAAAAGTTTTACGTAATATTGAATCTTAAAACTAAAATCGAAATTTGAAACAGTAACTTTTTTTCAGAAAGTTTCAGAAAAAATTTCAAGTTCATCCCAGAGAAAAAACCTTTGAAGTTGTTTTTATCGGAGCAGGTTTGAAATGCATAGAATGAGTGTGTGTAGATGGTGATTTTATGGTGATAAAAATTGTTATTGCGATTGTTGATGCTTTTTCTTGTACAACGTTATGCGGGCTACAAAGATCAAACTAACGATCCCTACTTATCAGGTGCTGTTAAAATTAATCTCGACAAAGTGACCATTTTAGAAAGATTTTTTGAAGCAGTAAAAATCTAAAAAGGCTAAAAGAAAACATTTTCTAGTCTCACTTTGAGATACACCAAAATATGAATCAATTTTTTTTTCAAATACTAAATCCTTTTTTGATATTAATGGAAAACAACACCAAGATAAAATTCAGGTTATTGCATTAAATCTAAAGTTTGAAACAGTACAATTTACTTCAGTTTCACATAAACACTAAAACTTTTCCAATTCTTTTTTTTTACTAATTCCCGAAATTCTGCAAAAACCCAATTCTTTTTTTTTGTGTCTCAAAACGACCTAATTATTATGACCACCAACAAAGAAAAGTTGTCGTAAAACTAATCTCACCAACCAAAAAGTCAGCGAAAAAACAAAACAAATTTGTATTTTGTTGTTTCTATTGGGTTCTTCGAAGTGCATGGAATTGAGGGTATTGGTTTTCTCCAGATATGGAAAGTGAATTTGTTTAATTTTATTTGTAGAAAAATCCCTCACCGTAATACTGGTTTTAATTAAAAATATTCATGTTATAATTAAATTTTGAAACGGTGAATAATATTTCTCAAGAAAACTGAGTACGAACTACGGGTTTTCAAAAACAGAAGTTCAAATCAAAATTTTGAAACGGTAAAAAGTAGGTTATACAAACAGTGATTCCCACAAAAATTCAAGGTTATACGGCAAGAAACTTCAGAGGGTTGAAAAATGATTTGCAGGGCAGTAGGAGCTTTTAAAATTTTGTGGAGTGCGAAACATTTGTCCTCATTTCTTTGACTTCATATCAAATATTTGAAACAGTTTTAATTTATTCAACGAAATTTTTTTCGGGTTTTTTATCATTCCAGAAAAAAAACACAAATGGTTGTGACTATTCAGATATAAAGGGATCATCTTCGTCATTAGAATGACGCAACTTAGAAAATCACCATATTTTTCACGTTTTTCAAGTTATAATTATTTGGAAACAATGAAAAAATGTTCAGATAATATTTCGCCTCAAAGTTTTAAGGAAATTGATAAGCCAGAAGAAGATTTGGGTTTTTAACGAAGTATTGTCTCACATTTCTGTTCTATTGGTGTGGAATCATATACGAAGAAAGTCATGCGTTACATCAAAGCTTCGAAACAGTGAAAAAAACGTTGTACTTTCAACCCCAGATTTTAGATTACAACAAGATTTCGTTTTCAAGACGATTAGTACCAGCGTAGCTGTGAAACAAAACAAACTTTCAAAAATATTTTGAAACAGTAAACAAATTTTCAGATATTTCAAGAACTCGCTAACCCCCGCCAACTCCTGCCGCAAGTTATTTTTTACAAGAATTTGATTTCAGACATGTCAAATCTCAAAATTTGATCTAATCATGTGGTATAACAATGAAAAGAGACAGATAGGAATATATCAAAATTTTGAAACAGAACAAAAAAATAAAAGAGTTGAAGAAAAAACAAAAAAATGTTAAGTGTTATTTTTGTAGTTATCACAGATAGGAAACATTAAAAATCATATTTTTATATTTTTAAAAACGTATCAAAATGAAGTACCCTAAAACGCACATACATAGTTAGAGAAAACCATAATGTTGTTAATTGATAAATTCAAAAACTCACATCCAATAACGAATTCGCTAATACTTTTTCTCAACAATCCGGGTTCAACCGCAGCCACTGCCAAATTGTGCAGCGAGTTCATCGTCTCTGTACTTCGCTGAAATTTCGGACTCGACGTCGAACTCCGAAAAAAATGCGCTCGAAGATGCTCAATTTTCGTCTTCCTTCCTCGTTCAACCGATTGACATTGTCGTAGTCGTGCTATCAATTTAGGCGCTTCTATTTCCAGACTCGTTGAAGCTGGATGATCGACCGATTGTGCTTTTTTCAAGCATTTATTTGGTGTTGTTGGAGGGGGCGGAGTTAGCATGTTATTATTTGGTGTTGTGTGGCGGAGAGGCGCCTCCTGAACAATTTAGTTAGTTAGTTTTTTTTTCTCTTGTTTCGTGACAGCTTGCTCATTTTTCGACTGGTGACATAATTCAATTAGCAAAGTGAAGAAAAACACAGCAAAAAACACGAAAAAAAAGTTTTTTTCAAGAGAAGAACATTCGTGGAGCCCGAAATAGGTCCAGACAAAAGAAAAATGTTAAAAGTGTATATGTATTTACATGTTCGAAAGAGCAATTCCCCGGAAAAGCAAAAAAAATGTGCCAAAAAAAGAACAAAAATTGTTGGAATGATGATATTTATGTGAAATGAGGCATGAACTATTATTATTCGACAACAAAACAGAGGAAAAAAATATGGGGAAAATTGGGAGAATTGAAAAAAAAAATATTTCACTGTTTCGGAGATTTTATGAAGCTTTCAGATGGAGATTTTCCGGTATTGGTCTAACAATCAGAAAATGAAATTTAAAAAAAAAAAGTAGAACTATAACGACTGGAATTTTTACTGTTTCATGAATGTTCTATTCTTTTCATGAACACTTTTGTTCATTAGAGCGAAATACTTGATGTGCATAAGTATCTCTATTTTCTCAAAAATTTTTTGCAAGCTAAACGTATCAGTTTTCATGAGGCTATTTTTGAAAAATTAAAAAAAATTATCGAAATGAACAAAAATATGGGTATCGACAGAAGTCGGGTGTTTTTTTTCAGAAAATATATTAATACCACAGTTTGAAAAAAAAATAACTCTTTTTTTCGAAAAAGTCAATGATATTTTTCTGTTTCGAAACAATATTTTGAAGCTTTTTTTCTGTTAGAGTTCATATTTTCATATCTAGAAATTTTGGCTCTGTACGGAAAACTAGGGAATTAGAGAAAAATGGGAGATTGGAAGTGAAACTCTTCAGTTTTAGAAAACAAGTTGAATTTTTCTTATTTTTCAGATGTTTCTAATAGCAAGTTGAGAAACCTAGGCCTAGAAAATTTCTGATTGATTGGTTAACTGGAAATGAACTGCATATTTACATCGAAGTGATTTTTCTCAAATTCAAATTACCAGAATTCGAAAACGGTGCAAAAACAATAAACAATTTTTAAGAACTTTTTGAAAAGTAAAAATCATTAACAGCTTTGCAATATAAATAACGTGAAGAAATCAAATATTTCAAAGAGCTTTTTGAATGAGTGAAAAACTGAAAATGATTTATTCACTGTTTCAAAAGAATTATAACTTACTAACTTCCTAAATTTGTTAATGTGACTGTTTCTTCAATATTTCAAACTTTAAAAATAACATATCAGGTTTCAAAAATATCTTACTGAAAGTTTACTGTTTCAAAAGTAAAATAGTTGTTACATTATCACAATTAATTAATTAATTGATTAGAAAATGTTTCATCTAAGCTTCGAAAATATATCATGATAGTTTGGTCTCATTGATTTCTATGTTTTCCGAGCTTTTTCTGAAAAATTATATCTATGAGTTTTCACGAAATCAAATATTTATGTTTCAAAATTCTCAAAATTTTGAAAATCCTAATTATATAACCGATAATTATCTAAAATCCAAGAGAGAGAGTTTGTTATTTTGCACAGCAGCATCACCAATTTGAAGATAAAGATCGTTAAAGATATCTAAAAGAATGAGATAGAAACGATTTTCCGAGTTTTCTGAAGTTAATTTCTGGAACAGCCTGAAATGAGAAAAGTTGGTAATGTTCTACTGTTTCAATAGGAAAATAAATATTTTGAAAAGTTAGGGTTGGTTGTTGTAGTATTTCAATATTCTCTGTTCGAGTTACCATGTTTTTTTTAAGTCTGATTGTTTCAAAAATCTAAAATTTTCAGAATCCGATTGAAAGTACTATCATTTGAATAACTTCCTATAATAACGCACGATATTAAAAAAAAAAAAAAGAGAGAATAGTTTATTTTATTGCAAGTGTTCTAAATACAAGATGAGTGAGGAGCACAACCGGAAATTTGAATTTATAAGATTACTTTTTGGTAAGAGCATACATCACAAAATTAGCCAAAATCGGAAATCAAAAAGAAAAGAGTAGAAAATGAATTTGAGATTAAAGATTTGCGTTTGGACAAAGATAACTTATCGAAAAGACTGTGGACGACTGGATTTAAAAATAGGAAACAGACGCAATTTTTTATTAATTGAGAATCTTTCCGAAAGAAAAAACTGAATAAATCTTGAAACAGTAATTTTTTTTTTGAAAATTGTGCAAAATAAACTTTTTGTTCTAGCTCAATCTAGATATTTTTTGTATATTCTGTACATGTAAAACATGGATGCAAAAAAAAAAGAAAATTATTTTTTTTCAAATATTCAATCTGAAATGGTGTTGAGAATGAAGTTTTTAGTTATGGTGGGTTCTCTAAAAAAGAAAATATAAAAACTGAACGATACAACATTCGAACTGAAAACAATGTAAAAATTTATGAAAACACTAAAACAGTAATTTTTTTAGCAACAATAATATCTCGTTTCATTGAGCTAAAAGTGTACAAATACAGGTTACAGAAAAATAGTTACTAGAATATTTTTTTAAATCTTTCTCGAATATGAAACGTCAGATCATGAAAAATTATGTTAAAAGCCCCAAGAAAATTAAAAGATGTATTCTGAACATTAACAGGTAATCAAAAAAAGTATGACCCAAAAACTAAATTCATAAAATTCCGAAACATTTCACTAAAACATTGAAACAGTAAATATCACGATATTCTTAGTTCTGAGAGTTCTTAGTTCAATATCAAACAGCAAAGTTGAAAACCATACGAAATTTGATTTCAGATATACTGAAAGTTTTCTCGTTTTTAAATTTAGTATACTTGTCAAAATACTGTAAGGTACATATATTTCAAAATTTTTTTTTAGAAGATTAACCCTCTGTCAATTAAATGTTGGAATTTTGCACAAAATGCATAGAAAAATTGAAACAGGAAAAATTACAATTTTAATCCTGGAATTTGATTTCGAAACTGAAAATGATTTTGTTTTAAAAAAGCTTAATTTTAAATTTTCAAGTGGCAAAAAAAACGACTATTATAATACAAAAACCTGTGACACCTTAAAGTTGGAAAGTTCAGATCTATGAAGAAAATTAAAAAAAAAACCAATTTTGAATGGTCTATAAAAGATTGAACACTCTTAGAAATTCTTAAACATTTCATCAAAATCATGAAACAGTAAAACATCTATATAAAAATAAAGTCTGATTTACGAATTCTAAATAAAATAATTTTTCTGGATTTTTGAAATCCACAAAATCGGTCTATACAGCTGATCGTCTCGAATATACTTTTGAACAATTTTTTTTCAAATAAAATGTTTTTAAACAGTATCCAATGTGGTAATCAGTGACAATCTCTAAATTCTGAACATAATTCATGAGAAATTGAAACAGGAAAAAATGCACATTTCTTTCCGAATTTCAGTTCAAACGTTATTTATGTGGTAAGATCCATCGATTCAGGCGAAGAAATAATAATAAACAAAATGTTTTAAAACAAAATTTTATGAATATTATGAAACAGTGAAAAAATTCTTTCAAAAATGAAACTTTTTTAAAAAATCCTGACCTGAAAAAATTACAAAATTATAGTTACTTCAGAACAAGAACATGTGATAGGCCATTGATTCGGTGAATATATATGGAAACTTCAGATCTATGTACATTTTTTTGTTGGAAAAACTACTTCTAATGGTAGACGAAAACTCATAATACCTCAACGAAATTCTTAAAATTTTCATCAAAATCTTGAAACAGTAAAAGTTCTATATAAAAATGAAGTCTGACAGATTACGAATTCTGAATAAAATCATTTTTCTGGATTTTTGAAATCCACAAAATCGGTCTATACAGATGATCGTCTCGAGCGTACTTTTGAATAACTTTTTTTTAAATCTGGTTTTTTTTAACAGAATCCGTTGTTGTAATCAGTGACAATCTTTGAATTCTGTACATAATTCATGAGAAATTGAAAAAGAAAAACTTCACATTTATTTCGGAACTTCAGTTCGTTCAAAAGTTATTTTTAAAAAAACCAAACTACAAAACAGTAGAAAAATAAGCTATGTCACAACTAAATAAACCTGCTCAACAATTTTGCTCGAAAAAAAAACAAACAAACAGAAAAAGCTAAAAAAAAAAAAACAACAAACTTTCGCGTTGTTGTTGATAAATGTGTTGGGTGTAAGGGGTGAAGAAATTGGTGGATACACAAAATGTCCATTGAGGAAAGAGAGAAAAACACGAGAAATAAAATGCATAGTAAAATATAAGAATGACACATAGTTAAGACACCAAAAAAAGGAATAGACATCATCACACTTTCATGAATTTTTTTTTCAAATTTTTGAAAAAAAAAATGCCGTTTTGGTGACGAGGAAAAAGTGTCTGGTTCAAAGAAAAGTCACTATTATAAATCACTATTTTGCCTCTCACAAATAGTCCTTTCGGGACCATTATAGACATATTCTTCGACTTTTTGTTGTTTTGTGGCAAATGCAACTTTGTTGGAGTCTAAAAATAGAAGTTCTAGTAGACTTGGAATATGTATGAATATTTTGAAACAGTGAAATCTTTAAGAAAATTGACGATAAATCGGAAACGAATTGAGTTTGGAAAAAAAATCTTTTTTATATACTGTTTCAGAGAGGTTTCATTATTAACATGAAAATTCATTGATTATTATTGTATATCGACAAAAATAAATTAAACATTTAAATTTGGGAACTTTCAACGTGACCAGCGGCGGAAAGTCTCCGAATTTCAATTTTCAAAAAAAAATATCCTGAAAACTAGAAACTTCGATGAAAAATCTTTCGAGAAAAAAATCTCGAAAAAATTGTTCTCAAAAAATCACTGTTTCAGAGAGCTTTTAACCATTAAAACATGTTGGTCCCGGACTTATTTAAAATCTTGTTCCAATTTGAATTGCATTATTATATATATTAATTGGTGAACTCATGTATTACGAGTTGCGAAATGTTGGAAAAGTGAAAACGAACTTTTTCATTGCTCGTGAAAATTTGATATAATCGAAAGCTAGAATTTATTTTAGTATGGCCAGTCTATCAAAAAACATGATATACTACACAAAATTAAGTGAAACTTCTGAAACAGGGAGAAAAACTACCAAGTTTCAAACTTTTTTTGTTGTTTTCGAAAATTTCAAGTGATAGTGGGATCAAACGATTGAATTTTCACATAAAACATGTTTTAAAAGGAATCTTCGAAACCGTAAAAAATGTATCACCAACTTGTGAACATTACAATCAGAATTTTTTCTCACAAAAAAATCACTGTTTCATAGATTTCTGAACTATGACACGCTCAAAACTTGTTCAGTGATCTCATTTCTCCGTGATTCAACTCGATTTTATATTAATGAGAAACTTTAATTTTTCAATAGAGGGAACGAAAATCTCAAACTTATGTATAGTCATGTAAGGCACCCCATGAAAGTTTATATATGGTTTCAAATAGTGAAAAACTCATAAATATACTGCAAATGCTTTTTATTGTTAAAAGTTCCAGGAAATCTGGAAAGCTGATAAATCGAAAACTAGGATAGTATTTTATATGGGTTAGTAATAATTAAACACGGTGTACTTCAACAAATTGAACAAGACTTCTTAAAGAGTTGAAAAAAAACACAAAACTTCCCTTGTTGTTTTCTAACCGTTTGATTTGAATAGTATGTTGTCATCGTCCGATTGAATTTCAATGAAGACATGTAAACGTGTTGAAACCGTGATGAAATATATCATAAACTCGTAAATGTTCACATTAGAAACTTGTAAAATTCTCTTAGTTTCTGCAACAACAAAAAAAACACCGTTTCAAAGATTATATAAATCTCCGACACGTTCAGAAACTTTATTTATCGCATGTTTTGTTTCAGAGCTGTTGAAATGGAATGTACCCCAGATGGGCTTCCCAGATTAACTGGGAAGAATGAGTAAATTTTATCACGTGGGAAATTCCAAATAAACATCCCATGGGAGTCCAGGTGGGCTTTCTTTTTTCTTTCATTTCTTTAAAAAAAACACTAATTTTTTCATGAAATGAACAAAAAAAACGACCAAAACGTCAGAAAAAGAAATACAAACGTGAACTTTTTCAAAAATTTACAAAAAAAATTTCCCAACTGGGAAAGCCCAGCCCACCCCAGTTTATCTGGTCATTTCTTGAAGTGGGATGGGATGGAATGGGCATTTCTATCTGGGCTATCTGGAGCCCACATTTTTCCCATTTCGACAGCTCTGTTTTGTTTCCAGTTTGTAAATGCATTTGTTTGTTATATCAACAACGATCATCTCAACTTTTTTAGAATTTCAAAAAAAATCTGCAATTTACAGATGGCTCAAAAGTTTGGGAAAAGTTAGAAATACACTTAATTAGTCTAAAAGTTCCATCATTTCAAAAAAGAACGACGAATTTCTCAAAAAATGCTGATCAGAAATTTTCTAAGGGAAATTTTATCACTGTTTCAGAGATTTTCTAAAGTTCTTTTCGTTTGAGCTTGATGATATTGCAGCTCTTCTAGTTTTTTTAATGAGTTTCATAATTATATCACTAAGAACCTCCAATTATTCAACAGACAAATCTTGTACAAGTTGAAGATAGGTTGAAACAGTAAGAAACTAACAAGGGATATGCAAATAGGTTTTAACGGACTTCAGAATGAGACATATGTCATTCGATACAGTTTTTCATGCTGATCAACATCCCGCTTCTATCTTTTACAAAACTCTGCGCGAAGAGCTGAAAATTGAGCTCAAAGTTTGCCATGAAAACTTGAAATATCTTTTCGAAATTATATGTTTTCAATAGAATGAGAGTTCCCAGTTTACGATATCATATCTACAATCATATTGAATCTGCTGTATTTTCTAAAATGCATACTTTCCGTGAAACAGTGATTCATTGTATCAGGAGTTTTCGGGATGCGAGAAGAATAATAATCAGAATTGAAACGTCGAAAATAGTGCTTATATTTAGGATGTTTCCTAATTTTTTATACACAGGAAGAGCTCTCAGTGGATGGAAAAAAATAACCGTAATTCCCGAAAAACTTTTCTGTTACATTATGAAAAATTTGAAACAGTGAACAAATTCAAAAATTGGCTTTTGGTTTCTTCAAATTCCTGGATTCAGAAAAAAAACTAAAACAACACGTCAAATGAGTTTGAAATTTCATATATGTAAGTTCCAAAAAATTTACCGTCAAAAATTAAGCTAAAAATGGAAATTTACTGATGACTCAAATTTGAAACAGTGAAAAAAGCATCAAAACTGAAGTTTCTTTTGTTTTTATTTCAAGGTTTTTCTTTTCTGAATTTTGAAAAATTAACTATTAGCAATTTGACAACTCAAAACGCTTTCTCTCATAGAACTTCTGAAACAGTGAAAAATTTAATAATCAGTCAGAAAGTCCGAATAATTTACGGCTACTCGAAAATGTGCAAAATAACATGCGATTGAAAAAAAATACATTTGATTGATTTTTTTGTGAAATTAGAAAATTTTCAGAAAGTTATAGGAAGAGTTTTCAATGGGTGAAAAAATTAACAGAATTAAACACTTATGCAGCAAGAATTCCAACTTTCTAAATAAATTATACAAAGTTTGAAACAGTGAAAAAACTCAAGAATTGGTTTTAATTATTTCAA
Organism: Caenorhabditis sp. 38 MB-2015; assembly: GCA_900536415.3. Classification (NCBI taxonomy): domain Eukaryota; kingdom Metazoa; phylum Nematoda; class Chromadorea; order Rhabditida; family Rhabditidae; genus Caenorhabditis; species Caenorhabditis quiockensis. Next base: position 89,795 of record LR549754.1, read on the forward strand.
TCTCTTGGATTCGGAAAAACCAATATTACACAGAGGAATTCGAAATTTCATATAAAATTCGAAAAATTTAGGGCTACAATTATACATATTATAAAGTAAATTGCCTTCTGTTTAAAACATAAGAATTTTTTAAATTCATTAATAAACAATGCGAATTTACCGAAAACATAGAATCTCTGTAACAGTGAAAAAAACCATACAAAAAAATTTTTGTTTTTATTTCAAAATCTGTAATTAAGCATCCAAGCAATTTGACGTCTCAGAACACCTTTTCTAATAAACTTCTGAAACAGTGAAAAAATCTAATAATCAGTAAAAAGTCTGAATAATTTACGACTACTCCAAAATGTGCAAAATAACATGCGATTGAAAAAAAAAATACAATTCATTGATTTTTTTGTGAAATCAGAAACTATACAAATACAGAAATGATGTACAATTGGATGAATAAATAAGCTATTGTTTAACGAGTCGAAAAAAACTTCGATCTCTGATTTTTTCAGTGAATCAGACAACCATACAAAACAATAGAGACGTAGAAATGACATAAAAATGTTGGAAATACTTTAGGAAGTCGTTTAAGAGACCCTCTCTCGGAAAAATGACAAATGTAATATGTTTCTGGTGACAACGTTAGATTAATGATTGTACTTTATTTTTTGGAAAATTCGGGAGGAGAAAAAGAGAGAGAGTGAGGGAAGGAGGGAGACGCAGAAAATGAGGGTGAGGGTGGAAAAATGAAACAACAGAACTGAGTACAACATCCGAATTTTGGACCCGATACGATTTGGGTCTGATTCAAATGAAGTCACTGTTTCAAAAGTCAACTGTTGGGCAGAATTTAGGTCACTCAATCTATTTATAAAATTTTTAATAACTTTCTTGGACTACAAAATTGTTTGAAATCGATAAATTTAGAATCATTTTTAGACAATTCCTGTTTCAAAAAGAACATTTTCGAAAAAAAAAAAACAAAAATATAATTTACTGTTTTCAAAAACGATTAAGTTTCACAATAGTTTGAATGGTCAGTAGGTTGGTAGATATTAGATAACATTATCACTATATCACAGATATCACTGACGATTTCAAAAAAAAAATGGATTCAGGACATACATAGGTTTATGTGATCAAAATCTGAAATATAGGCCTAATTTCACTAGATATCCCGCACTTTGAAATATGTACGCCATTCTAGAATTTTACTCCAAAATAATCGGAGCGAAAGATTTCGAAATGAAAATATCATTTGTGTTAAATTTCCGTATAAAAATTAAATTTAAAAAAAAAAACTGTAAAAAATTAATTCACTGTTTCAAAAAGTCAGTTATTGTAGACATTTGAATGAAAACTACTTGAGCGATCGCAGTCAAAAGAAAAACACACAATTGTTGGAAAAAGAGGTTCTGAAATTGAAGAAATTAGAAGTGTGACATTTTCTAAAAAAAAAATCTAGTTCAAAACCAAAAATGGATCACAAGATGACCGGTCACAACAAGGTTTATTTCAATCCTACGAAATAACACAAACATTTATATGTTTTTTGAATAATAGACCAACCCGCCTTACACCTAACAAAGGATTATCTTGAAGAATACAAGAATTCAGACATACTCACACTATTCGAAACAAAAAACCAATTACCAACTCACCACCGTTCAGAAGTGCAGAAAGTTGTTTTTGCGATTGCGATGCCTGACTCTCATTGGTATTCCGAGCCATCCATTTCGAAACACCGCCCAAAATTGACAAATTCAGTTGACGCCAAAAATTGCTCAACTTTTTCTTCCGCCGCTTTTTCGGTGTGTCTTTTTGCGGTTTCAGACAGCAAAGAAGATGTGGCATACTGTAGATTGGAACAGTGAATGAAAGAGAGAAAGAGAAGAAAGAGGAAAAGATTCAGTGAAATTAAAAGTTCAGAAGTAGAAAAAGGAATTTGAAATGAGAGTAATATTATCATGAAAAGTCCATATTGAACTTTGACGATTACTGGAACCGAACTGAACTCGAAAAATTTCTAAATTTTTGTATAAATTTAAACTGTTTCAACTGGCTCATAACAACTATGTACAAAATTTGGTTCCAATTACTCTCTCTTTTTTTATCAGTTTTTAAAATGGTTTTTGGTGAGTTTTGACTATTTTTACAAAAATTTCTCTGTTATCCTGAATATAAATTTTTCATTATTTCTACAATTTGAATTATCATTATTCACAAAATCTTTTTTTTTTAAATGAAAGAAATCTGGTTTTTCTCAATAATATTTTTTAATTCCTAGGAAAAATTTTGAATTAAAGTATACCGGATAAAAAACTTCAAAAAACAGAGTTAAAGACATTTGAAACCAATATGCTTTCGAAATTTCACGAGAGAAAAAACGTTGTTCTCGTTTTTGAAAATTTTACTGTTTCAATTCAAATGTATTAAAGATTTGGGTATATACTTCTCATTTGCATTTATTATTTGAAAATGAAAACAAATATTTATAAGAACAACATGAAGAGAATATTCATACAGAAAATTTAGGACTAAATTTTGAAAAAATACTGTTTCAACTCAGTGTTATCAATATGTCAAACAAAGTTTTTCATTATGTTCTTGGGTACTACGGAAACGAAACAAATCAGAAAAATAATCGAATAGAAATAGAAGGATACATAGTTCAAAAACTGAAAAATTTCAGAGCAAAATGTTTAAAGCCAAAAAAATGCACTCAATAAACATGAAACCGAACTCACAAGTGAGTGTTAACTGAACTCATAAGTGTTCCGCGCGAACAAAAAAATTCGCGTTTGTTTCTCACGAAAATTCATCATTTTTTCTATGTATACTTGTCAAGTATCTTGTTAAACATCTGATCGTTGGGTCTCGCAACGATGTCAGATATGAAGAAGAAAATAGCAGTAGACTCCTTTTTCACACGTAACAAATATTTGTTGTTTATCTTTCAAGGGTTCTTTTTCTCGTCGAATGAGCAGGAGCATAATGATTGAAGAGGAGTTGGCTCCCGTTCTACACAACCAACAATCACTAAAACAACTATCAGTGACATTTTTCCCACTTGAAGTACCCTACAGTTCTCAGAACAAAAAAAAACAAAAAAAAATGACGCGTATGCGGATTCGATCTCTTGACCTTCAAACTTGCGAAGCGCTTTAGACCGCTAGGCCATCCCAAAAATCATATGTTTAAAAAAAAACTGACTGATCATTTTTTTGGCCAACTTCTTCGCTTCAGCTTCTTCCTTCTCTCTGAAAAGTTCAGGTTGAAAATTGATTTTCCTTCTTTTTTTTACTCACTGTTTCTGCGACAATCCATAGAGCATTGAACGTAGACCAGGACCGGCGTCTTCGCGGACGCTTTTCGATTTTCGGGCCTGTAAAAAATAGATGATTTCATAACAGGAACTAACATGGAGACACATAGACAATAGGACAAAAGCGGTACTTTTAAGCGACGCGACACACATACAAAAAGTACAGTATACCTTTCGCGGTCTGAAGAAGTATCGCATCACTTGATCCATACTTTTCACTTTTCGTGGGCTCTAGAAAAATAATTTTTTTCTCAAATTAGGTCTCATCGATTCGATATAAAGGTTCGTTTAGGTGAATTTTTTTTTTCGGAAAATTTTTTTAGATTTTAGAGATTCATTTTTTACTGTTTCAGGGAACCTAAAATTTCTTCTAAAAAAGACAGAAGTAATAGCTTTCATAACGATCTTTTCAAAACTTCACTGCTTCACAAATTTTTTATAACTCAAAACTTTTTCCAGCTGTAGTTCAGTCCTTTACAGCTACACCAAGTAAATATATATCGATATACTCCGATAGAGTTGGGTTGAAAAAGTTCATCAGTTATTTGAACAGACGAAAGTTTTGTCCTAAAAGACATTTTTCAGATTTTGAACTGTCGTTTTTTGCTGTTTCAAAAAAGCTAGAAATTCTGAAACTTTTTCCACTTTTGCTTCATCGCGCTTCTTCTTTAACTCTGTTGTTTTCCAGTGAGGTTCACTTTGTTCTGAACAAATTAAAATTGTGTCTATATCTGAAAAAATACACACTGAATTCTTTTTTTTTAATTTTCTTACTGTTTCAGAAACTATTTTGATTCTGAAATTTTTGAAGATCATAATCTTCCCAACACTGTTTCACAAATCATGTATATGTTTCACAAATCATGTATAGAGTTTTTTCTAGTCAATTAATTTTTTTGACGATGTAGTTCAGTTCTTTACTACAACAAAATATATAAGAATTGTTTATTTTCTTCGATAGAACTGGTTGAACAAAGTTTATCGGTTATTTGAACAGACAACAGTTTTTGTCTTTTGTCGGGCTTCCTGGCTTCAATTCACCAAAGCATGGTTTTTAAAATGAAAATAAAGAGAAAAATTATCCAGGTTGAGACCAAGAAGAAAATAAACGCTTTCTTGATTTTCCTGTTTCAGAAACTATTTTAATTCTCAAATTTCCGAACGTAAAGATTGTTAAGATTTTTCGAAAAGTTTACTGTTTCATAAATTTTTGGTAGCTCAACACTTTTTTTCTAGCCAATAAAGTTTCTCAGCGATGTACATAGTTCTATTCTTTACTACAACAAAAATATAAGAATTTTTGATTTACTCCGATAGATTTGGTTTTGAAAAAGTGTATCAGAGTTATTTGAAAAGACAACAGCTTTTGTCAATTTGATTGGGTTTTCTCAATTTACCAAAGCATGATTTTTTTTCAATACAAGTAGTGAAACCACAAGGGGCATTATTGCAAAAACGCTAGAAGTTACTTTTTCAGATATTCCAGTTTCAGAAATTTAGAAAATTCGAAATTTCTCAATGCTACATCACTTACAGATTCGTTTTTTTCATGAAACAAAAGTTCAAAATGTTCCGCGATTTGAAGAAGTATCGTATTATTTGAACAACTTTCTAAATCTCCTTGATTTATGCAAAAATGATTTTTTTTCAATTTCACAATTGGATATTGACAGAAAAGCAAACTTTATTGACCATGTTATTTTTTAGTGTTTCAGAAACTATAAAAGTTCTGAAATTATGTTGCACTGATGGCCATATTCCGAAAAAACTTTACTCTTTAACTTTTTTCGACACTACTGACAGACTTGCCCGTTTCAAAGTTATTTTTTAATTTCTGAATGTTTTGTGACCTAATGTTAATTGAATAGCTAATCCGCCTAAAATTGTAGTTTTTGAATCGGACCTGATATTAAACAACATAGTTTTTTTTTAGAATTATACAAAATCGGATGGATACCAACAACAGATCATTTCGATTCTCGAAAAACGTTGAGAAAGTCCAATTTCAAATAAATGTTTTCCAATTAGGGAAGTTTTTTGTTGTTTTCGTTTAATTTTTTCAACACTACTGAACAAATAAAATCAATAGTTTTTGAAACAGAAATGTTTATTGTAATGTTGATAAAAAATTTTGAAAATCTAAAAAACTCTGTTCACTTATGAAAAAAAAAATGCCAACAAGTTTTTCATTTTTCCGACCCCAACTTATAACCAACAGTTGTAACTATCCAAAAACTTTTGTTTCACCCTGATGCGTGAAAACTCAATTTTCAACTTGTTCCGGTTTCAAAAAGTATATTAACTTTCCGAGGACATTACTGAAAATTTGATTTGCCAACGATGATCCAACAAGAAGTCAATTTTTGTAAAAACAATAGTGATACAAAATAAACTGAATCAATTTAAAATAAAATTATACTCCCTTGAATCGACTTGGGGTGGTTTCTGAGGCTTTAGCATATTTAATGTAAAAAATGAGTCTGAACAGAGACTGGGGTATAAATGAAGAGCTTATATATATATATATATAAAGTTCTGAAAATAAGTGCTGTCCGTATTTATCAATGAGGTTTTTTGAAACACGGGTTTTTCAACATTTTAAATGTTCAATTGTTTAAAAAATTATTCGAATAAGTTTCACTGTTTCAACGATTCTCGAAATTACAGAATGTTCTCGAACTTCGATTCAGTTGTATTGCTCATTTTGATTTTCTATTCCCTTCACCAGAAGACGTTTTTTGATCTATTAGACGAAACAGTGAGTAAAGATAAAAGAATCAGACACTTGTCGATCAAAATATCTCGCAGCGAAAGGAATAGAAAAGCGCAATGAGCAATAGGTATCATTGTTTAAAGTTGTTCTCTTTTCTTCTTCATAATCTACTACATACCCTGTTGTTATTGAAAAAAATATGTGTGGTAGATGAAATAATCCATTGCAAATCTTATTTTTTACTTGGCTTGAAATGCATTTCAAACTGAACAAACTTTAAAAAAAATATATTTTCCTATTTCTTAGTAACTCACTCTCGTAATTGCAGACGGTGGTGGATCATTAACATCGCAAGTATCGTTGAAAAACGTCGATGATGCTCGAGATCGACGAATCGATGATGTCGGTGTTGAATCGTGGCGACTGCTTCGACGAGAACCTTGAATATCTTCGATGTTTGGGACATTGTCATTTGGCGACACAATCATATCGTCTCCTTCGACATTTTTAACACGAATTGAGACTGAAGTCATGTCTGCAAAAATGGACTTTGAGTTTGGGTTTAAAAAATGTTCAGAGTTTCAATGTTGATGAAAGTGTGTTAAAGCAGATTATCACTGTATTTGATGATTTATGAAGCTTAGGATCAACGAGGTGATATAATGAAGTTGAACGAAGACATGCGGATTGAATTACTATTCACTGTCAGTTTTACAGTTTGAAAATGTTTCAGCAGTTTTTCATTTTTTTTTAAATCACAGATTTTTTCTGCAAATCGTCTATCGTCTGTAAAAAACCGAACGCACTATTTGAGCCTTTTTACCAACAGAATACAAACTTTTTTACCGTAACTTCAGCATGTTTCTTCTTTTCTTTTTCTTTATGAGCATCCCTTGAAATAGTAAAATTTATATTTAATTTTCTTTTTTTACTGTTTCAAAAGCTTCGTGAATATAGATTTTTGAGACTTCGTGAATTCGCATATCGGAGAAAATAATAATAATAAATTTCATACTCAAGAAAATCTAAAGTGAAAAGCTAAGAAAATATATTCATTGACCTGGAAATTGTGTTAATTTGAAGTTCATAAAGATATGTCCATATCAAATCTGAAATTTTCCACTTTACTGTTTCAAAACATGAAACTCAGTTTTGTAAGTTTTGTAAGCCTAATAAGTTTTGAACAATCAAAATTCTCATTTTATCTTTCGAACTCATACACATAATAATTTTCAGAGAAGTAAGGAGCAAGCTTGAAATGACTCATATGAAAACAGAAAAAATTATGATAAGAAATGAATACACAAAAAAGAATTAAAATGTTTGTTTTTTTCTAATATTATTTTAGTTTGTAAACCCTTACAGTTGTTACTGTTTCAAGTTCAGTATAGTTTTTTGTAATTTGGATGAGAGTGGTTATAATCAGGAAAAATTATCAAAAATATAAAAAATTATTCAATGAAAAACAGAAGACAGTTTTACAAGTTTAAAATTTGAAAAAAAAAAGATCACAACAAAGTTCATGGAAAGCTTGAAAAGAAAAATTCGGAAATTTTTCATGTGTGTCTGTACACGGAACGAAGTGAAATCTCACACACAAAACGACAATACTGAACTAACTCGTTCGAAAAAATGAAAAGATATAAATCTGTTGAAAATGTAAATTACTTTTTTTCCCTTTTACTAATTTGAAAAATTCTTTCGAAAAGTGACAAAAAGTTTCGAATTTTTTTTTTCTACAAATATCCCTGTTTCAGAAAGTGTAGCAAATTCGAGAAAATTGAGAACAATTGATTTATTACATTTGAATGCAGCACAGTTTGATTGTTTCAAAACAAAACTATGAATAATAGTTCATAAAACACGTCATGTCAGCGCAATGAAAAATAGCAATTTGCGAGGTTTTAGAGAGACGCAGAGAAAAGTTCTCCGAGAGAAGTACAACAGTGAAAGCTTCCATGGCCGACTGGTTAACGGGCGTGTCTTTGAATCGAACGACGGCGCCGAGCTCTGGTTCGATTCCCCCACGCGCCAAACTTTTTTATTATTTTTCTTTTTTTTTTGAAATTACATTTTTTTACAACGTTCTCTTGTCAGATACTACTCTCACAAATATTTTGAATACATTTTTGAGTTTCGAAAACACATTAAACTGTAATTTGAAAAAAAAAAGAAAAAATAATAAAAAAAGTTTTGCCGCGTGGGGGAATCGAACCAGAACTCGGCGCCGTCGTTCGATTTAAAGACACGCCCGTTAACCAGTCGGCCATGGAAATTTTCACTGTTGTACTTCTCTCAGAGAACTTTTCTCTGCGTCTCTCTCAATCTCGTCAATTGCATGCTGACATGACGTGAAATGCTAGCTCATCATAACACCGGGAAAGCTATGATGAACAAGAGGGGGATTTAAATTGTCAAAAGTTGATATTTCTCAACTATGTCGTATGAACATTTTTGTTTCTCAAAAAAAAATTTTGAACATGGTTCGTGAAGAATTGAAACGAGATTTGACGGTTTTTAAGAATGAAATAATTTGTAATATAATACTGTAAATTAGTATAATGCAAAAAACACAATAAAATTTATGAGGAACTTGGAACCTAAATTTTCATATTCAAACTAATGAAGAAAACTTGAAAAAAGGGAAAAAAATGACATTGTTATCAGATGCAGCCTTACGAAAAAACCTATTTTAGTAGTCCATGGATAGTTTTATGAGTGTAAAGAAAAATATATTGGAAAACCCGTAAAACGTAAAAACCGTTAACGTAAAAAATCCCAGATCTGATTTACACCAAGGATTGAATAAAAATGCATTATTGATGAACTGAAATATTCGAAATTTACCTATTTTGGAACCGAAATTGCTAATTTTTAGTGAGCCGTAAACTTAACAACGTACATAAAAAGGTTGGGGACCTGGTTTTACGTAGGGGTTCTAACATTTTTGAATTTTTTTGATCGGAGGGGTTCTAACAAAAGCTTTTCAATAGGGTACATTTTTATGTATGCTCAACAAAAGATTTGATCTGAATACTGTTTATAATAAATTTAAAATATTTTTACTCTTTCAAATTTTCCATAAAATGGATTTTCAATAAGTAGTCTCAATTAGTATTTTTAGTGGGTACACAATTTCAAAACGACGAACATATTTCAAGCTCTATTCTTGAAAAAGAAAATCATTTATAGTTGAAACTTTGAAAAACCGAAACTTTAGATTGAAATTTTTCAATTTTTTCTAAATCGTCACTACTAAATAGCTCGAAATTGTCATTTCTCAGACTCGCAGCTCGTCGTGATGAAAAAGAGCAAAAAATTTTTAGAAAAAATTTTTAGAAAATTTTTTTTAGAAAATTGAAAACAGTCAAATTTGAAGTTTCAAATGTCTCGGTAATGAACTTTTGGAACAGGAAAACTTTGAACCGAATTTAAATCGAAGTTTGTCCCCATTTTTTCTACTCGCTATTTATAATATTAATCGAACTAAGGCATGAAAGTTTTTCAAACAGTTCTTGTCAGGTCAAGAGTGACAACGGGGAAATTTTCAACAAAGTGAGTTCCATTTGAATTTCACATATGTAACAATTCAGTGTTGAATAATTTCCTCAGCACACGTTTCAAACGTAGGAATAGTTTTTTTTTTTGGTTTTCTAAGTTTGTTGAGGAAGTAATCCAAAACTGGCTCTCCATGTAAAAATCGAATGACTGAAACTTCGCTGAAAATATACATTTCACAATCTGGATATCTATTGCTTAACGTAGAACTTTTAAGTATGTTTTCAAACGCAAATTTAACTTTTGAAATTTTGAGATATTGAAAATTTAGTTATATATTTTTTGATAGCTTTCAGAAAGTGTTTTCGAGTAGCAGTATTAGAGCTTGGCTCTAAAACATGACCTTGTAAAATATTTGAAACATATTTTTTTTTGTAAACAAATGCAACAATTTTTTTCAAAATAATTTTTTTTTTCGGACTATCGGTTTGAAAAAACGTTCAAAATTTCGAATAACGTTATCAAGTAATACTACTGGCCATGTGTTTCCAGATTTCCACTTATGGAATTTCTGAAATGGAAAAAAATTTAAAGCTAAGATCTCTTGAAAATGTCACGTCATGTCAGCATGCAATTGACGAGATTGAGAAAGAAGCAGAGAAAAGTTCTCCGAGAGAAGTACAACAGTGAAAATTTCCATGGCCGACTGGTTAATGGGCATGTCTTTGAATCGAACGACGGCGTCGAGCTCTGGTTCGATTCCCCCACGTGCCAAAACTTTTTTATTATTTTTCTTTTTTTTTCAAATTACAGTTTAAAGTGTTTTCGAAACTCAAAAATGTATTCAAAATATTTGCGAGAGTGTACTTTTTAGTATCTGACAAGAGAACGTCGTAAAAAATGTAATTTGAAAAAAAAGAAAAATAATAAAAAAGTTTTGGCGCGTGGGGGAATCGAACCAGAGCTCGGCGCCGTCGTTCGATTCAAAGACACGCCCGTTAACCAGTCGGCCATGGAAATTTTCACTGTTGTACTTCTCTCGGAGTACTTTTCTCTGCGTCTCTCTCAGCCTCGCAAATTGCTGTTTTTCATCGCGCTGACATGACGTGATGTAGTCAAATCATCGATAGTTCTTAAGAAGTAGTTTGTCGCTTTGTGGTAGTATTAAGGTTGAATTTTCGATACTTTGAAAAATGTGTGAAACAGGGAAATTTAAATTTCAGAATGATACTACATATTTTTCCAAAAATTTTTCTAGGAAAAATTTTCTAGAATAAATAAAATCAAATGTATATAAAGAAAGTTCAAAACCATGAAAAGTTTCAGAAATTCTAACCTCAATCCAAATATTTTTGAAATTTCGAAAACCTAGTTATTACGTGTTTGAAACCGAGAAATTCACAAAAAAAATTAACTCCTAGGGTCTTGTTTCCAAAGACTTGTGATATTTAAAACTGAAAAAAAGTCAAGTGTTCTCAAAAAAATTTGAGAAGTGTTCTCAAATTCGCCAAATTCAGGTAAAAAAGAACAACGTTACTCAAATGATTTTAATTTTAAAAAATTATTTCGCCAAAAACCTTTGATAAAAAAATTGACCCGAAAAGATTACAAAAGTTCTCCTGAAACGTTCTAAAACCCAGGTCAAAAGTTTCATAAAAAGAAAAGAACAATAAAATAACAAAAAATAAGAAGAGTTGCGCAGTCATCCTTTGCTCACAAGAAAAGGAGAAGAAGAGCACAAATATTATTCAACTACTTCAAATTTCCACTTTTTTATTATCTCGCGCGCACAAAAACCTACAGTACTCAAAAGAAACGCAGACAACGAAATAACAAAAATAAAAAATGAAGAAATGGTGTGAGAAATTCCTTAGAAAAAATTCTATTACTTCATATTTCTTTGAAGTGCTACTAGAAAAGGCTACTTAAAATGGTCCTCTTGACAATTTTTTGTCGTTGGGATATAAAAAATTGGACGTAGAGATGTATAATGGCAGAAAAGGTCAGGTGAGCAAATATTTTGCGATCGAGAAACTCTTTGAAAATGAAACTAACCTTCTGGATGTTGAACATCTTTTTTGCGGTTGAAAAATTGGAATTTTTCTGAAAAGTATTTGGATTTGGGGAATATTTTTCTGGGTTTGAGGTTACCTCTCATTTTTAGATTTTCGTTGGCATGAAGTTTATCTGAAAAAAAGGCATTTATAAAAAACTGAAACTATGTTTTCATTTTAAGAAGAAAATAAATATTATCACGGTTAATGGAATGTTGCAGTTGAATGAAAAGTTTTCTTTAGCTTTTAATGACACCTGCGAAAATATTACTGTTTCAAAAATTGTCCAAATGCACATAAACGTGCTTTGATAATAATAGTGTGGTATATATATGTAAGTTGTAGAAGATAAAAGAGTCAAACGAAAAAATTCAAACCAATTTTTTGTTTCAGGTTGCAAGTAGAACCTCTAAAAATTTATAACAAGAATATACTGACAATGTCTGGGAACTATTCAGAAAACAGATTTTTTTCATTTATGAAACCATCTTTCGTTTTTTATCTAATTTTTGGAATATTATTTTCAGGAAAAACATTTTGTTTCATTTTTTCGAACTTCACTGTTTCAGAACTGTATTATTTGGATTTCTAGGCCATATTGGTTGCTATACCAATGATCCCCTTCAATATACAACTTCTTTCAAACTGATAAATCTTGATGATATTTGTACACATATGTAGTAAAATGTTCCGAAGCAATGAATGAAAATGAAATTGTTTCTCATTTCTCAGTTTCATAAATTTATGAAACAGTAAAATTTTTGGGTAAAATATATAGCTCAATGGCAAAATTTTCATTGGTTACTACGAAATTGGAATACATTCTTGTTTCGATAAATTTATGAAACAGTAAAAAACTGAATAGAGTTACCTTTCTAGTTTTTGAAACCCAACATGTGTAAACTTCAAAATTATTATGGAATTCAAAAAGATAAATTTGAATTGAACATAATTAGATTTCCAAATGTTTAAGAAAATGAGAACGCTTTAAAACAGTAAAAACTTGACTATGTATGTGATAAAAAATTGGTTTCACAAAAATCGCAATTTGAAAAATATTGACATACATAAATATCATTTGAAAATATCATGCAAATTTCGAAATAGTACCAATTGTTTCATGAAAATTGTTTTAAAAACTGTTTTTGAGGTTTTATTCTGGCTTTGCAACCTATTAGAAACGAATTTCAATTTTAATTTCATGTCTGAAACAGTAGATAACTATTCAAAATGTGTTTTGGAATTCGACAATAAATAGGTTTATTCAACAAAAGAACATGAAACGAAATTAATGTCAAGCTTATTTGTTCAGAATTGTTCAGATTTTAAGTGAATTTTATAGGTGGAAAGAAAATATTAAAAAAGCTTACTAAAATAGTTCGAGAAACGGGTTCACAAAATAGTAAAAAAAAACTATTCGAAATTTATTGACATCACATTAAATGTTCCAGCACATAGTAATTTTGATAAATTCTTGAAACAGTGAAAAAAATTAAAAAATCGAAGGGATTTGAATTGGAATCTTTTTAATTTTTAAAACTCGGCGCAATATTTTTTTGAAATAGTAAAAAGAAAGAAACTTTCAATAAAAAAGATACCAAGAAAAAATCTCTTCATCTTTCTTTCTAGATAAATCAAATTTTTCACGCCTTTCTGATTTTTCCCGGAATATCCTAACACTCCTCAAAATGTATAGAAAACTTGAAAAACTTCTCTGAACGCGTAAGAATAACTAAAACAAAAAGACGAGTTTTTAAAAATTAATGGAAAAAGCTAAGAACTCTTTTTGTTCGCCAATTTTTTTAGTTTCTTTGTCAAAAACAATATTTACAGAGAACTCGAACATTGAAATTTTTATGATATAAATTTTCTCGGATTAAATATACACTCTCCGATTTTTTTATTGACTGAGGTTCTAACAGCTGCGAGACATTTTTTTCGAAATTTTCGAAATTTTTCGCTGTTTCAGATTTTTATAAATCTTGAGTAGGGATCTAAAATTCAATTTCAATGAGTTCAGAATAGGAACAAAAATCAATCAGGAAGAAAAAAATTATACTAGTTATAACCAAAAAATCTCCCAAAAACTATGTTGTAAAGTAAAAATTGAGAAGAAACAAAAAATAACAAAAAAAAAATAACAGAGAAGAGAAAAAGCGAACGGATATATGGATTTTTGAAGATTTTCAGATTTTTTTGTGGTTTGCAGAAAAGTATAAAATGACCGAGAGATATTGAGGGAAATAATGAAAAAGTGAAACTTTTGAAAATGTTAAAATTTTCAGAATTTTTTTTTGATATCACTGCTATTTGAAAAATGTTCATCGTTTCAAAAAAGGTTAAACCTAACTGCAGTTTTCAAAAAATTATTGCTTATCCGGGGAGGTCAGTCAACGGAAAAAACTATATGTAGTTTGAACCGACGAAATAGCAGGTCAAAATGAGAGATTTTGAATCTTTTCAAAATTTGATCTACTTTTCGTTAGCTGACCTCCACGGATAAGCAATAGATTTAAAAATGAACTGTTTCAAAAAAAGTATTCATATTGTGAGTTTATTTTGTGTTTACTCCGTGACCAAAATTTTTTTTTTTGCATAACGAAAAAGGTAAAATGTTGAAAATTGAAAAAAAAATAATGAAAACATAATTATCATATTATCTCGTGAGAAATTGTTTTTTTATAGGCACAAACTCAAAACTTGGTTGGGTGAAGGTTTATTTTATAAATTCTAATTCTTGCAGTCCAGGCGTGGCTTGGATGTCACTTGTGCAGTTTTCCGGCACACTTTTTTTCAATTTTCTTTTACTTTTTGATAAGTATTTGTGGTACTTTAGAATTTACTTTGGGTGAAATGGCAAATCTCCTATTTTATGAAGAAGAAAAAACCAGTTAAAGTCATAAAAAATGATACAAAAATTATAGATGCTTTCCTGCTTTCTCATCCCCGCTGTGAAAATATTTTTTGTAGTATTTCATAACTTGTGAAACAATTTATTTGAAACAGGCAAAACTATCAACTTGGAGGTTTTCAATAACGTTATTTTTTACGGGAATGAGATAAATCAAAAAAATTATGCTTCAAAAATCAGTATTATGAGTCCAAAAATAATCATTCTCCAACAGGACTCTGAAAAACCTGAAACTGTATATTTATTTTCAAAAATAAATAAACAGTTTCAGATCGTTCAACATTCCAACTGTTTCATTTTTCAATTTTTAACTTGAACAAAAGACACTCATTGTTTTATTTGAACTACTTGTGGTTTCAAATAGTTTTTGAAACAGTAAAAAATCCTTATTCTTGTATTTTTGAACTTCCGATATTATAATATTTCCCATGAAAAATTGAATTTTATAGCTTCTAAAAAGTTTCAATTTTGACAAAACGTAAATTTTAATAGATAGGTTCAGAAATATTGAACAAACTTTTGAGGGTTTCGAAAAAATATCACATTACAAAAAAATTAGAGAAGTGTGAAGAGATATGTGACTCATACATAGAAGCGATTTATCTTCGAAATTTCAGGAGGTTTGTTTTCAGAAGAAGAAAGAAAGAGTTAAAAAGACCTTGGGTCACAGTTTACATTATTACAATAAAACTTTCTTATTCAGCAACGCACTCAACGAAATTGTTTCGAAAATTTCAGATGAAATGAAAATTTTGAAACAGTAACATTTTGTTATTTCATAGATTCGGAAATCAAAAATTATCACAAAGTTTTTCAACTTTTACAACTTTGTAACAGTAAATTAATAATTATGAACAAATCAGATAACATTTGAGCTGTGAAAAGGTTAAAATAAGATTGTCAAAGGTCAATCAACGGAAAAAAATTTAACTTTCACATTGCTACAGAAATGTCAACTTTATTTCATAGAAATGCAACATTTTTCTGAATTTTTGAAACAGTAAAAATTGTGAGAAATGATTTTAGAGACAGTTGAAGGTAGTACTGGAGTTGGCAAGTTGCTCTTAAAAGAAAGAGCACATTTTTGTAAATGTTTTGGACATCAAAAACATGCAAAAACAAAGCAAATGTTAAATATTGAAAACTTTTTTGGGGAACAAAACATGTCAGTCAAATGTTTTTTTGAAATCGCCTCAAAATCAAGAACAGTCATTGAAACAGTAAAAAGATTTGAAACCTTATGCGTGAATACAATTTTCCGAAATTACATTAAAATTTTCTTTTGAGAAACTTTTAAAACAGAGAAGAAAAAAACGGTTGAGTCAATACTTTTAAAAAACTTTAAAAATGAAGAACATACATTGAAACAGTAAAAATAACTTTTTCTCTAGAAAAATCCACAACTTTACATACAAACAACTAAAAGTTCAAAATTTTACGAAAAAAATAATCACCTCAAGGTGTGAAATGCGATATTTTGTGGAAAAGAAAAACAAAGATAAATAATATAACAACATGAGGAAAAGAGGGCGTTTTTCCGCCGTCACAATTTGATTGATTTTTGTGTTGTCAGGTAGATCAGAAAAAAATGAGGAGTTCGCGATTTTTGATCGTTTCATGCATCTGTTTTTGACGAGCAAAAAAGTTTCGACTGGACGGAAAATCAAAAGATTGGTGTTATCACAAAAAAATGGACGGAATGAGATAGAAACTTCAAATTGACTTGGTAGAAAAATCCCTTCAAATATCAAGTTTTAAATTGCCTGATATAAATTAAAAATGGATTTTAAAAAAATGGATGTGTGAACAGTAAAAAAATATTGTAATAGAGGTTTTTAAAAGTTAAAGGTGGGGTAAAGGGACTCGACAATTTGCTCTTAAACGAAAGAGCACTTTTTTAGGTAAGAACCTCGAGGGATTTTTTACCAAAAAGTTCCAAAAAGTAGAAAAAAAAAAGTAGAAAAAAATCTTCAAAATTGAAAATTTGGAAGCTTTCAACTTATAGCTATACGTTAAAAGTTTCCAAATTTTTTTTTTCAAATAAAATTTTCTCGAAAACTACACTTTTCGATAAAAAATCGCTCGATCACGTCATGTCAGCGCGATGAAAAACAGCAATTTGCGAGGCTGAGAGAGACGCAGAGAAAAGTACTCCAAGAGAAGTACAACAGTGAAAATTTCCATGGCCGACTGGTTAACGGGCATGTCTTTGAATCGAACGACGGCGCCGAGCTCTGGTTCGATTCCCCCACGCGCCAAAACTTTTTTATTATTTT
Organism: Caenorhabditis sp. 38 MB-2015; assembly: GCA_900536415.3. Taxonomy (NCBI): domain Eukaryota; kingdom Metazoa; phylum Nematoda; class Chromadorea; order Rhabditida; family Rhabditidae; genus Caenorhabditis; species Caenorhabditis quiockensis. Next base: position 106,563 of record LR549754.1, read on the forward strand.
TCTTTTTTTTCAAATTACATTTTTTACAACGTTCTCTTGTTAGATACTAAAAAATACACTCTCGCAAATATTTTGAATACATTTTTGAGTTTCGAAAACACATTAAACTGTAATTTGAAAAAAAAAAAAAAAATGATAAAAAAGTTTTGGCACGTGGGGGAATCGAACCAGAGCTCGACGCCGTCGTTCGATTCAAAGACATGCCAGTTAACCAGTCGGCCATGGAAATTTTCACTGTTGTACTTCTCTCGGAGAACTTTTCTCTGTGTCTCTCTCAATCTCGTCAATTGCATGCTGACATGACGTGCGATGGTCTTACCTAAAAAATGAGCTTTTTTCATTTAAGAGCAACTTGCCGAGTCCCTTTACCCCACCTTTAAGAAAGTAGGTTCACAGATTTTGAAACCCAAGTATGTGGAGGTCAGTTTTGTCAATTATGTTCTGAAAACATCAATGGAGCCTTCTATATCCGAATTACTATTACAGTAAAACTGGAAAGAAAATTACTCTATGATTGAAACAGGAAAAGTCCACTAATTTTTAAAAATTATTTTTTGGATACCGTATGTTAGAAATACATAGTATCTGAATTTCGAGGCTTGAATATTTTTATATAACTGTGGTACGATAAAGCAAAATCTCAAAAAGTCGAATTTCATCTAGTGATAGATGGTGGAACGAAATTAGATCATTAGCAAATGCAGCATAACCCTAGAAATGTTGGTTTTCAGTTTTGACGTCAGAGTTCTTTTCTTCTCACCTTCTTCTCCTTATATTTCATAAATTGAATATTATATTTCAATTGGCGGAATGTTTCAGAAGGTCTAAATGTGTTGAACCTATTTTGTCCTTTCGAATTTCGAGTATCCTTTGGGTAAATCCCAGCAATTTGCAGACATCTGATTGCGAGAAAATATTTGTCAATAAAAATAGAATTAGATTTTTTAACCAACCTTCCAATACCCAAATCCTCTAAATCATCATCCGGGCAAGCAATTTCATTTTGATACAATTTTTCAGCAACGATTTTGAGCGCTGCGCGAGACAACACATATCCAGCTCCCCCTGCATTGTAACCATTTTTCAGAAAAGGTTTCACAGTGTAACCAAGATAGTGAGGCTCGTCTGGATCGAGATGGGACAGGTACTTCCGGAGGTTCTCGACGATTATAAACGTGTCGTCGTCAGCCTGGAAAATCTTATTTTTAAGGGTATGGTGTGAAAAAAAACACAGATTTCTGAGGAGAATTTTGTTATTTTTCGGACGCTTATTAACATCTTGTATTCAGTTTTATTGAAAAGCAATCTTCAACCCGCAAAGTTCAGCACTGATTCCTTTGATTCCTTTGCTACTTAAAATAGCGTTAAAGCCTGTATTTAGCTATACTCTAGGGTTACTTTTCAGCCTTATCATTTCCAGAACGTTAGTTCTATACAAAATAAAGAGTTTTAGTTTTTTTTCAGAAATTTTCCAACTTTTCTGATAAAGCAAAAAAAAATATTGAACAGTTCACGTAATAAAAAATAATAAAATGCGTGAGTTTTATTTTCAAATGTTATTCTCAGGTTTTCTCTAGTGTTTATTAAGTTTAAAATTGAAGGAACTAAATCTCTTTAAATGACCTCCTTTTTTTCACCCACTCTTCAAATTCTCAAAAAATGAAAACTTCACTTTAGAAAAACAATTCCGGGAACAAAAAAAAAATATTATTTTTAAATTCGGAATTTAATTATTTTTGCCTCGCTTATTTCCATTTTGTCGTAATTGTGCGTCAAAGTGTTTGCAGTGTCACCACGAGGCATATTATTTCACTTGAAATTTTATTAGTTTTAAAAAAGTTTTTATTTTTTATTTTTTTATTTTGAAGACTAAAATTTGAAGATAAAGACTTTCTTTAACAGACTTTTTTGAATTTTCCAGCAAAGATAAAGATTATGGAATTATTTTTCATTGTTCACTACCCTAGAGCAGACCATAGCCCTCAGAAAAATTTAATACAGATTTTTTTCTAAATGAAAATTTTGCCATCAGAAAATCATTGAACCTCATTCGGAAAATCGGAAAATTTGATCCAATCGTCGAAATAACCTTTGACTATATCATTCCAATAATCAGAAAATATTGAAACAGAAAAAATAGTAAAAATCATTTTTTTTTTCGCTGGGATTTAGCAATATTTTGATTATTTGTAATTTTATTTTATTTCTATCTAAATACATTGAGAATCGCGTTTGGCAAAAACTAAATAGGGGATATTGAAAATCTATCGAATGACATATTTATTATCGAAAATGTTTCATTTTGACAAATTTAGAATCAAAAAGCTACAAAATATACCTTCAAATACCAATCAAAATCCATTGAAACTTTACTCCAAATATACTGAAATGCAAATCGTGTTTTATAAAAAAAATTAGTATATTCATCTGAAATACCAGCAAACACTGCAGAATACGGTATATTCGAATAATTGATCTTGACAGAAGTGAACAGTTGACCATGATCACATCTATGAATCCATGTCTCGTTGATCGCAAAGGCCTGAAATTTTCAAATTTAACAAGGAAGGAGAATTTATAAAAGTTACTCTAGTATCGTGATAAGCTTCAGAAGTTTGAACCCAACAGAATAATTTGCCCTTCTTTGGTAGTTTCTTAGCCGCTTCGGAAATATAAAGATTATCGATAAGGGTATATTCCTTGCTCCGATCGTAAGTTATTTGTCGAGTTTCAAGCTTCAACACCTCAACAGGTGGAGGTTCCTCGAGCAGAACTCCAACAACATTTACAATGCAGATAATGATAATAGCACAAATATAAAATATCGGCCGTTTTCTCCATTTTGAAAATTTCCGTCCTCTGGAATCCTCCTCTGGTTCGATGTGGATAACTTGTGTCATTTAAATAGAAAAATAAACTATGAATATCAGAATTTTTGAATTTCACTCGAAACGAGTCCAACAAACCAATCTTTAAACTTGATTATAATCTTTGAATGGATTGATGTTTTTAGGAAAATATTTTGGTTTTATGCTAACGATAGAGATCATAATTAGTTTCATTGGTGTTATTAATAGGTAGGTTCTAATGAACAAATGCAAGCATATTTCGAATTCTAGTTCGGTCAAAATAGGATCGAAGGAGTGTTTGAAAAAATGTATTATTTTGCTATAACAGTTCATGAACTACTGAAGAGAGTTTGCTAACATCGTGTTAAAAAAATGTATTTTTAGAATTGATCCGAATAACACATCTCTTATTTCAGCTATATTTGATTTTTCAAAGACTTGATTTATTTGGACAATTGTTGAGGGTTTTTCAGAAATCACAACTTTTACCCCTTTTCATTGGTTTGGTATACGTTGCGAGATCAGGTTTTGTATTGCGCTTGTCAGATTTTTCTCTTCTGATGATCCAGTAAAATAAGAAACGGACTACACAAATCATATCAAGTCGCGAAATCCGGCAACCGTCGGCTAGTATTTTCAACCTCTACTATGTATTCTAAAATAATCTAGTATATTCAGCGATTCAAATGTTCTTTTTTTAATTATTGTTATCACATTCCATTTTTTTTAAAATCAAATATCATATTCATCGAGAACATGCTACCAATCATATTGTTGCGACTGAAGATTCAAAACACGAAAAAAAACTCGATTGTTTAGTGCGATAATCGCAAACAAAATAAACAGAATGGGAACTCCATGGGTATGTAACACATGGCAGTTTAAAACTGAGACTGTGTTTGTAGAAAACTTTTTTGTGAATAAAATGGCGCCAGATGAGTCTTCTGAAAAATTTGGATATTTGTCCAGTCGATAGGTATAAGCCAGAAATCTATACTTTGAAAAACCCAAATCTTACAACTTGTTAGAAAAAAAGTTACGAAACCTCAAGCAACGTAAGATTATATTTTTTCTTTTCTTTGGCTGATTTTGAGAGTTCGGCGCGTTTCTTGAGTTTTAGACATTGTCCACTTGTCACAAAAGTGGTGATGAATTATCAGAAAAAGGAGGTTTTCAGTAGTCACAGAAAATTTCGCGAGAATTCCAGCGGAATTGAAATATATGACGGTTTGATGAAGATTTTTCACTGGCTTTGTGCTTTATAAAACTGATATCCACAAAAACCATAGCAAACTTTCATTCAAAAAGTACGTAATCCTGTCATTGTTTAACCGCCTCCTTTCCCTGAATGGAATTTACTGAAAATGTGTATACTTCTACAAAAAATAATATGAAAATCACTCACTCAATTACAAAATGAATGACGAGAATGGTGATAACACAAACCACAAGACCAATAATAGCTACGGGCAGTATGGCAACCATAGAACCATTGAGAGCTTTCCATTCGTCTTGTTGTGATGTTTTTTTGTAAAATTTAACTTTTTTATCACATTTATCAAGTAGTTCGCTAAGTTTTCTCAAATAGGAAGACAAAATGCCAATTTCGCACACCTGAAAATGGTTTGATTCAGCTTGAATACTTTTTAAAAACTATTTACGTTCAAAAGTATGACAACGAATGCCAATGGATAAATTGAAAAAATCGCAAAACCAACTGAAACGGCACAAGACAAAAATGGACAAAATATGGCGTCCAGAATGAAATTCGTTTTGTCCGGAAAGTCTGGCTCGTTCGACATGGACATCCCACGCATAGTTAAGATGCCACCGCTGCTTGCTTGTATTTTCACAACATCTTCTTTAGCAGTTTCATACCTGCAAAACATGAAAAGAATTGTCTGAATTCATAACATACGAGATAGTAATAGGAATACAAGCGATTCCAACACCAAGTTGGAGTAGAGCACATACACCAACGACAATCTGAAAACATAAATACATACATTGATTAGGAAAACATAATCTGAAAAAATTGAAAACTGGAATTTTTGTCTGAAAATTTGTATTATTTGAAAAAATAGATTTTTTCCTGGAAACTAGCAAAATTTTTCTATTTATCTCTTTCTTGAATGGTGAAAACATTTTACAAAATTATAGATCTTTCCAACCATGTCACTAGTGTATAGCCACAGGAGTACTGTCCTTCTTCTAACTTACCTTAAAAGGGAGTGTTAAAGTCATTTTTTGCATCATTTCGCTTTTCTTATTTCAGATTTCTTCTTGAAAAAAAAGAAAAATATTTTCACTCCAACCTTTATAAACAGAATACATGATACCATGGATTGGAAAATATTTTTTCTTTCAAAAAAAAAAAAATCAGAACACGTTTTTTAAGTTTCATGATATCCAAATTTTATTCCAAAAATAACTAACAAGAATCATTTGAAAATGGAAAGAAAAATCAGACAACAATATATAACAACTTTCATGTTATCTTTTAACTTTCTTGTTTTGCTGAACAAGAATCCATGATGAACAAAATGAACAAAAAAACTTAAGAAGAAACTTTCGAATACTTTTTTAACAAAATTGACTTTGCACTTTCAAAAGATCTTCCGTCTTCTTTTATTTACTGAAAATTGACTTTTTTCTTATCGAGACCTGTCTGTTTTTCCTCATATTCAGGGTACCTAAATTCAAAAAAAAAAAATTTTCTTTCACAATAAAAAATACCTAGTCTGAAAATATCATGTTTAAAACTTTCAAGCTCATAACCATATTAAATTTTCAGTTTGAAAACAAAAAAAAAACAAAAAATTCATTCAAAAAGTACGAGTTCCTGACATTGTTCCTCCACCACTGCCACTTCCCGAATGGAATTTACTGAAAATGTTTCACTCGAACTCATTTCTAAAAAAAAACAACTCACTGAATTACAAAATGAATGACAAATATAGTGACGACACAGACAATCAGACCAATAATAGCCACTGGTAAGACAGCGTAAAATGCGTTAAGCAAAGTTTGCGCTTTCATTCCAAGAGGCGTTTTTAACATTGCTGGATTCATTTTTCCAATCACTTCAATCTTTTCAGCTAGCTTTCCAGCTTCTGTGAGAAGTCCTCTCATATAAGAAGCCAAGATGCCTATTTCGCACGTCTAAAAATGTATGGGAACAATTGAAAAACTTGCATCTTAAAATACTCACGTTCAGAAGAACAATAACCAATCCCAGTGGGTGCATAGAGAAAAAGATAAAGCCCACGGTAGCCGCGCAACCCAAAAACGGACAAAACATAGCGTCAAATAGAAGTGCACCACTCAATTTTATTGAAGCATTTGGAATCCCTTCAATTGCATCCTCTGCAGCAGATTTAAATCTGCAAACATTTCGAGATTACTAATGTTTTTAAAAAATTTCACTGACATCATGACCATAATGACACAGACGATCCCGAAAACTAACTGTAGTCCACCGATTGCACCAACCACAATCTAAAAAAAATAAAACTACTGTAGTCCATGCTTTTGTTCCTTTTTTTTATATACATACCTTGAAAACTTTTGGCAAATCCATTTTTTGCATCATTGCGCCTTTCTTATTTCAGATTTCTTGCTGAGAAAAAAAATGAAAACTGATTTCTGTTCATCGTTTTTATAGATAAAACGTGATGACTTGGAATTTGAGGAGTTTTTTGTTCAGTTTTTGAAACGTGAATTTTTTCTAGGAAAATGTTCCAAAAAAACCGATTCAGTATTTTTTGATCTACTGATTCTCTCATTTGTATCCACTATTTTGTCCGATAAATCAGAATAGAACTTTCGAAAATTTTCGAAACATTCCGATCGACACAAATTGCAGGATTTTTTTTCTGTTTCGAATTCGGATAAAAAAATAGAAAAACGAGCAGATGATGAAGTACCTAATCTGAACTAAAAAATATTTGTACAGAATTTTTCAGGAAAATGGAACATCACAAAAACGCTATAAATGTACTAGATTCTGAAAAAAATATGATTGAATACTAACATAAAAAAATTTCAAACATTCATTCATGAAGTACGAGAACCTGACATTAAGCCACCGCCACCCGAATGGAATTTACTGAAAAATGTATATTTCAACAAAAAAAAAAAGAAAAAAAAAAGACTTACTCAATCACGAAGTGAATGACGAGAATAGTGAGAACACAAACTATAAAACCAATAATAGCCACGGGCAAAACGGCACTATAAGAATCATTCAGAGCTTCCCATTGTTCACGGAACATTGGATTCTGTTCAAGCTTATAAGCGCATTGCTTAATGAATAAGTTGGCCGTTCTCAAATAGGAAGACAAAATTGCAATCTCGCACACCTGGAAATAAAATTTCAAAAATGCGGAAGATCTCTCAACAATCAAATGATGAAAAGAATTTCAAGTATACAATCTCAAGTATAAAACTGTTTAATGTTGAATTTTCTTTCTCAAAAAATGATTCAATATTAAAAATAAAAATTGTATTCCATCTACGTACATTCAGAAGTACAATTGACAATGCCAGTGGATAAATCGAGAAAAAGACAAAACCAACTGATGCCGCACAAGACAAAAATGGACAAAATATGGCGTCCAGAATGAAATTTGTCGTATCCGGAAACTTTGCGCTGACCATGCCCGGGTAGTTTGTGGAACTGATCCATCCCACTTCTTCAAGTTCGTCTCTAGCTTTTGTGTACCTGGAAATACAACAATATAATTCGAAAAAAAGTTTATTCGTTGATCTTATAACTTACATGATAGTTACAGGAAGACAAGCAATACCAACTCCTAGTTGGAAAACAGCACATACACCAATAACGATCTGAAAATAAAAATATCATTCACATTATCGAAATGAGAACCAATGTAGTAAGCCTAGGAAATGTCGTTGCTGTCATTTCACTCAGGGTTATAATAAATCAACAAAATATGTCATTTTTTCACTTTTTCATAGACTAAGATTATGTTTCTTGCAACGGCTTAAAATTAATAAAAAACTAGAGCAACTTCTCTTCAAAATGGTTTTACAACCAACTTAATTCGTCAAGTTTCAGCTGAGATACGATTTTTCGAAAAACACATACTTTTTTAACAAAAAAAGGTGTTTCACCCCAAATATCTCGAGTACAAAATTTTTACTTACAAATTCCCCTCGTAGTATTTCCTACTTCACCAGATGCTACAACTTCCACATAGTTAGAAAAATTCTCAGGGGGGAACTTTATGGATCATTCCTTGTTAGTTATTTTGTATCGTACTCTCGTTCACGTACCTTGAAAACAGGTGACAAATCCATTTTTCGCATCATAGCGCCTTTCTTATTTCAAATTTCTTGTCGAGAAAAAATAAAAATGTTTTCTATTCAGCCTCAAATAGGGGGTTCACGATGACGTCAAAATGAAAAATGTTTTTTTTTCTACAAATCGACAGAAGAGATACGAGAGGTCTTCAAAGTCAAACACAGTTTCATGCATTAAAGCAAGTTCTTCTCTTCAACTCGTAATTTTCAGAATGAAAAAAGAACATATTCGAAATAATATTCGTCTGACTCAGAATTACGACAAAAATGAATTGAGCGAGAAACAATTCAATTTCAAATTCTGCTTTTTTCCATATGTTCAAATTTATATTTCAAGCGTCTCATTGCAGTTGGTTTTAAAAGTAAATGCTCCGAGCGTTCTTGTTATGTCAAAGAATCTTTATGCACTCCTTCTCTACCGAAAACATGTAACTTCGAAGAAATATTTCAAATTTTATGATCTCATCTGAAGCTAACTTTTCAATTTTCCGCGCACAAAGAACTCTTCGTCGATTTTGCCGGCTGTTTTCTTTAACGGCTTTCAGTAAAAATCATCAATGTTAAAACTTATCAATTGAAACCGTTTGAAATATTAAATTTAACTTCTAATAATCAAAAAAAAAAACTCTTGAAAGAAAGCAGAAACGTTCATTTAAAAAGTACGAGTTCCTGACATTGTTCCTCCACCACTGCCACTTCCCGAATGGAACTTGCTGAAAAATTTCTACTTATACTCATCCTCATTCAAAAAAAAACTTACTAAATTACAAAATGAATGACAAGGATCGTGATAGCACAAACCACAAGACCAATAATAGCTACTGGAAGTAATGGGTGAGTCGCATCAAGCAACGCTTGCGCTTTTATTCCAATTGGCATTTTCAACATATTTGACATTTGTGAATTCCTAGTATCTTCAATCTCTTGGGTTCTCTCATCAATAATTGTGTATAATCTTCTTACATAAGAAGACAAAATGGCCATTTCGCACGTCTGTAAATTCTTGGAAGCAATAAAAAGTTTGCATCCGATTAGTTAAATCATCATAACTGAACTCAAAATTGTGTATTTGTCTCCATATTTTTTTCCGGAAAATGTACTAACAAGGGAAGATCACCAGCTCACAATCAGTGTTTGAGATTTTGCTCATATTTTGTCAGTCGACTGATATAGACAAGAAATGTATACTCCAAAAATCTTAGGTCCCACAATTCGCTAGGAAAAAAATACAGCTTCGTTTACAATGCATTTTTGAAAAGTGATGATTTAGCAACAGAACCCTAATATTCGTCATTGATCCAAAAATGAACATTCAGATAACTTTTCACAAAAACTATTGAACATTGCCCGTTACTTAAGGCACAACTCGGCTAAATATGTATATGCTATCAAACGAACCATTTTGAGCCGATTTATGACAATTTAACCAATTTTTGGTTGCAAACTTTTGATCACTACTGTAGAACAACTCACACTAAGAAGAATAACAGCAAGTCCCAGCGGATGAACAGGAAAAACCGCGAAACCAACTGAAGCCGCGCTCATTAAGAATGGACAGAACATTGCGTCGAACATGTATCTCAACGCTTTATCTTTATCGGAATATAATATAGGCTCGTCAAATAAATCATCTTCAGCAGTTTTATATCTGCAAAAAAACATTAATTGTGAAATACAAGTGCAAAATGAAACTAACTTATTAGCTACAACAATGCAAGCAATCCCGGAAGCTAATTGTAGTCCAGCGATTACACCAACCACAATCTGAAAAATCACAGTTCCTGTTTGTCTGCCTTACTT